>VCRD01002644.1:22739-82374 GCA_006783055.1 Trinorchestia longiramus
TTCAAGACATCTCAAGCTATGAACTTTTTTCCCGTTAAAATTGCCGCAACTTGGAACCAGCTGCCAGAAAACATAGTTTCTGCTGCCACTGTGAACACATTCAAAAATCGTCTCGATAAATTTTGGATTATGAACCCCCCCAGTACTACATCCCACTAACTATGTCCCTAACTCCTTAAGGTTAATGTATGATTGAGATAAATGCTCGTGACATAAACGCCTGTGCGTGAGTGAAATGTGTGCACACGACTAAATTGACTTACGTGGTTAAGGTGTATGTGCATGACTGATGGATTTACTTTAGACGGCATGGGACTTCGAAATGGGCCAAACGGCTCGTTCCTATTGCGTTATTCTATTCTATTCTATTCTACTCATTTAGTGTTGAAATTCATCGTTCAGTTTTGACTTTTAACACGTAGACAATACCGTAACTTCATGGTTGATGAACAAACTGAAGGTAATAGTGGCAAATTCTACTATTACCTTCCGTATACTTTTCATAGATAAATTGGCTAAACAATACGCTTTCAATCATTAACAATAATTTAAATTCGAAGATTTTATATTTTCGGTTTTAGTGTCTAAATTGAAAATTTTGAGAATGTAAAATAGTAAGGTACTGAGTAATTCGAATTGTTTTGTTGTACATACCCATTTCATTAGTTTATTAGATGCTATGATAATTTATTTTTGCTTGTACAGTTTCAACAATATCAGTTATTGTGTTGTCATTGATTAAATTAGCCGTGTAGTACACGAGCACCTTTCGACTCCATGTACACAAAAGGTAGTTCAAATAGCGATTCGACTATTTTTGTCACACTCACACCTGCATATTAGAAATTATTTTCACACAAGCAATGATAATCTATTTTCCAATTGTTAGGCTCAGAATAAAATCGGCTATTGTTTTTTGTCGAACCTCAAATGTGAATAATCATGCAAGATGCAACCTCCAATATCTTTGTTTCTAACGACTCATTGGTGTTCTTTCTGTCACCAGAATTTCTGAGTTGTTTTAAACCCAGAACCTCAAAGTAACGTCAGAGTATACATTTTAAAGTTTTTCTTGGTCATTGAATTACTTATCACAATAGATGTACTAAAAAACTTTAATATTAAGGAATTTCAAAATTTAATCGGGTTGTATTACATTCAGTATGTATCAACATTTTTGGAAACGAATGAATTCAGTATTTGTTTTCCTTTAGCTGAGATCCCAGTGTTAACATTGCTATAGTTACTATCTAAGAAGTTTTTCTGGTTTAAAAATACTATCACTGAAATTTACGACGGTAAGACAGTACTTAAAGGCTTCAGAAAAAATTTAGTAAACAATAGAATTACCTTGTCTATAAAAATTGTTGCTTCATTACACAGAAGCAACAAACCCTATGTAATTGAATAGGACATTGAAACCCTCACATTTTCTGATGAGAAATTTTTTTTTGCATAAATTCGTATGAACGATCGTATATTTTTAAAACTGCGTTTTAAAATTAAAACAAGTGCTGGCATTCTTATATTTAATATTTAAAGTACACAGAGATATTTAAAGTATACGAAACTATTGATTGAGCTGTAAAATAATTAATTTATTTGGACTAAAATAATTATACCAGAAGGAGGAGGGGCGGGACCTAGCCCTCCCGAGCAACCAAACGCAGAGCAGCTTTAAAAGACGCCTAGGTAGAGCTGTACTCGCAAAGCAGGGAAATAATACGCGTTCGGCAGGAAATCTAAAGGAGACTACTGTCGAGTAGTCGACTTTAGCTGTCCCGTGCTGTCGCTAACACGACGATGACAAAGGCGACTACGATCCAGTAGTCTACTTTATATTTTCAACGGGAAAAAATGCAAGTAGTCCACTAATGCTGTCGATCATTCAATTAATACATGTAAATAACACAATTAATTAAATGCCAGAAACATACGTAATCGCAGTAGAAGGACTCTAATCTTCTGAAAGCATGAAATGGTGAAAGGTTCCCGATACTGTATTTTTTTCAATGTCAAAATTAGGGGATAATGATACACACAGAAAATTTAATACATGTTATTCTAAATATCACGGGACCAAAATGCAAGTTATCTACCACATTTTGGCATATGAACCATTCATGATATCCTATTGAACAGTGCACCATAACAGATCACTTACATACCTAATAGCTGGATAGTTAAGTGTGCACACGGAACAATTTAGTTGAGTCTATGATCGCTCACATCAAATTACGAGATTTACCCTGTCGCTAACCTCGATTATATTGACAATATTAACAATAGAACTTGCCCTTACACTGGAGATTTGGTTCTGATAATGGACTACAATGTTTAACACTCACGGTATAACACCTTAATAATATCACTTATTTTTCCCCTTATCACAGTGCCCCTAAGCCCCCTATGCCCTTAAACCCAGATGTCGCTCTAGTTCCAGTAGCCTACATCGTCGCAGAGATCTAGTTCCCAAGTCCCCCCCCCTGCATCTATCCTTCCTATCGTTTTTATATGAGCTTTTATCCTCCCGCGTATCTTTTTCATTTTCCAATCTCCCTATTTGTCAAATGGTCTGAAATAGGTTTCTAAACGTCTGTGATATACCCCGCCTACTCTTCAATCAATTTGAGAGCTATACAACTACGTAATTCTTGAGAGTCACAAGGTCTCTACCAACAAATTTACCTCATGTTTGACACATTTGTTAGCCACGAAACCATACGCCGCACCCTTTCTCAAACCCTACTGTTTATGTTTCCCCTGCGCTTGTGTTCGCCTTTCAGTTAATTGTTAATTTTTTTGAGTTGGCATCCCATATTTGCTCCACACTTGATATCTTACTCCTTGTGTGATACACGCACCTATTACATAAACCTCATACATTGCCTGAAATATGCAAACCTAAGTTTGTATCATAACTATCATGACACATGCTGTCCCTTGGAGAAAAGAAATTTTAGCTTGCAAGTCAAATTTCTCCGTAATATCGTAAATAACAAGGAAAAAATTCTTTTATCACACACTTACTTCTTTTAAAACTACTTGTTCTTTTCTTCTTTACAGTAATACTTCGTTATACCTTTCGTTTATGCACCTCACACGTTGTAATCCTAATATTCTACGTTGTTCGTAACCTAATACACATTCGAAGCATTTCCACATTGCGCAACTCATCAACCAGACAACATTGATATCTTAACCTGTCAATAATATATGTATACACATCATAACGCATCTCTAACACATTTATATGTCTACTGAATACATATACACAATTTATAACTATTCATTTGATTTCCATCCTCTCGAGTTCGAAGCACATTGTAAATCACTTGGAATATTGTTTTCGTAATCTCAGTGCAGCGCATTGTCGTGATACTTTAGTGTTTAACATCGTTAGTACATAATTAGAATTCTTATTTTCATCTTTAACATTGTTAGCACATAGCTATAAATTTTTATTTTCAAAACTCTTAGCACACATTGTTATTTTTCGACATTGTTGGGATTTACTTCTTGTATTGACGACTTAAGCGTTCAATTAACAATGGTTGAATTTCATAATATTTTCTTTTAACATTGCTAGGCTTTTGCCCCTCTTTTATTGATACTTTGAGTGTTCAATTGGCAAGGGTTGAATATAATTTTATTTTCTGTTAACATTGTTGGGACCTTGTCGTTCTTTTATTGATACTTTGAGCGTTCAATTTAACTATAATCCATATTCATCGCCTTATGATCAGAACTCTTGATCGGGTGGAATTAATTTATTATGTAACCTCGAATGTTTTACGAACAGTCAGAAAGAAATGAGCACGTGTATTCTAAATGACCAATTTTGTTCCACGGTTCTTGAGTTACATTTACAAAGTTTGCTGCCCTGGCATTGCGAGAGACTTTCGTCCTTCTGCGTAGCTAAGGATAATTGTGCTCGTCCACAATATTAAATTATGTGCACAATGACAATCACGAATCTTTTCTTTTGCATTTGCTAAGATTTAACTCGATCATCATGCACAAGATATACACATTGAATACATTGAGTGTACAGCAATACGGATGAAGACTTCTGCAACACGCTCAGTCAACTCCCGACTTTAACTCTATACCACACATTTAAAGCACATGCCAGACAACTACAAAACTTGGCTCCTCCAATTATACAACAAAAGCCTGCAATCTGGAATGCTTCCCACAGTATGGCAGCCTGCAACAATCATTCCCCTACCCAAACCAAATAAGCCACTAACATCCGTGGATTCATATCGTCCAATTTCCTTGCTGTCCTGCGTACAAAAACTAATGGAAAGACTAATAGTTAGCCGTCTCACATTTTTCCTAGAACAGAAGGGCGTCTTCAGGAAAACGCAAGGAGGCTACCGAAGGAGACTGTCTGCAATTCATCAAGTCACAAAGCTAGAGGCTGCAATAAGATCAACACTGGTAAACAAATCTATTATGCTGTGCCTCTTTGTTGATTTCTCAAGTGCTTTTGACACATTATGGCCGATGGGAGTTCTCTATAAGTTGAGTCGGTGCGGTGTTAGGGGAACAATGTTGCGATGGCTGCAAGCGTACCTGAAGGATAGACCCTTCAAAGTGTTCATGGAGGGTACCTACTCGTCAAAGAGGATAGCAAGGATTGGTGTTCCGCAGGGGGCAGTGCTGTCACCTTTGTTATTCAACATTATGATGTATGATACGCCAGTGGAGGAAGGGATCTGCTCCTGTGAGTATGCCAATGATCTTGCTTTCTATACCTAACATCCTCATCTTCGCATTGCAACGGATACCGTACAGCAACAGCTCAATGCACTTCATAACTGGTCAAAACAATGGGGTCTAAAAATAAATTTCAATAAAACTAAGGGCATGCTTTTTACAAACAAAAGAATTTACCCACTTCCTATTACAGTGGGAGGACAGCAATTGGAATTTACAAAACAATTCAAGTACCTTGGAGTCATGTTGGACTCTCCTCAGCTCCGCTGGCATCATCAAGTGGAATACCTCAAGCAATCTATACCACATAAGCATTGGGGTGCTGACCGGGAATTACTAATTTATCTCTATAAAACCCTCATCCGTAGCCAACTAGATTATGCTGCCCCACTGTATGGTACTGCTGCACTTTCAAATCTTCTTCAGCTAAATAGCATTCAAAACCATTGCCTTCGCATTACCACTGGATGCCGAAAAACTTCTCCTGCAGCCTCACTGAAGGGAGAAGCAAATATCTTCCCTTTGACAATACACAGAGATCTACTAACATGTCAGTACTGCAGTAAAATTCAGCAACTTCCCAATGATATGGCTGATGACTTACTACAAGCTCAATTTCCTGCAGAGGGATTGTCTTCAAGACTTTTGCCATCCATGAAATCACGTGCAAGAGCCCTTTTTACTAATGTAGACCTGCAGATTCCGACTCGCAACGCAGCACCACTGGTTTCACCGCTCCCTCCCTGGTTCAAGGTGGAGACCTATATATGCATTGATTTCCTCCCTACCTCGGTATCTTCTCAAACCAATCAAAATGTGCTCCAAATGTACCAAGAATTAATAGACACAAACTACCCTGGATACACTCATATATTTACTGATGGCTCCTGTATTGTTGAACCTACCTGTTCTGCATCTGCTGCAGTGGTGATCTCCTCCAGAGGAGTGACCATAAATTTCAAACTTCGACCTCAAATTCACATCATGGAGTGTGAACTTATTGCCATCAATGAAGCACTTCAATGGATATTGCTGAATAATTGTCAAGAAGAAAAGTTTGTAATTTTCAGTGACTCGTTGAGCGCCTTGCATCTCATTCAGAATACAAGGCCAAAAAATTACCGATTTTTATTGTTCAATATACAGGATAAACTGTTTAACATTGCTGCTTCCCATTGGGTATACCTGCAGTTTATTCCAGGCCATAAGGGCATCCCTGGGAATGAGGCTGCAGATGAAGCAGCAAAAAATGCCCATTTGCTGCGGTACCGCACCCTAATGCCGTCCTCTTATGAAGAAATTAAGAACCTCACCAATACTGCATTCAAAACAAAGTGGAAGACTGAGTGGTTGAAAAGTATTCAACTGATGGGAAAAGGACGTCATCTACTGAAAATTTGAGATAATACAGGGCAGTGGCCGTGGTCTGCACACAAGAGTCGCAACATTGAGACAGCACTTGCTCGTCTTCGTGTCGGGCACACGGGGCTCCGGTCACACCTCTATCGCTTTAGCATTGTGGAAGATCCCTATTGCTCTTGTGGTGCTGAAGAAAGTATCGATCATATTTTTTTCTCTTACCCTTACTACAATGCAGAACGTACCGCCATGAAAAATTCCTTGACTCTACTAAATGTGCCTTTCTGCTTGAGGAATTTACTTGGAGGTGGCCTCTTTCTGGAACCAACTCAAAAACAAATTGTTAAAATAGTTGCTAACTATTTAACATCCATAAGGAAAATTAAAACCATCTGAAATTTCCTGAAAATTTCAACATTTCAGAGAAGTGAACGGAATCTCCGAGTAGAACTACCCAGAAAAACCTCTTGTATCCGTTTTCAGCCTGGGGACAAAATTTCAGAAAACAATAAAACATCTCTGAAGGCGTGGAGCTGCATGGACCCATCTCCGAAGCTCCAATAAAAGTGAAACAAGAAGAAGAAGAAGAAGAACTCTATACAACACATAAGAAAATAATATTTGATGTCAGCTCAATATGAGAAAACCTCCGCTTCGGATAAATAATAATCCTTAGCTATATGTAGTCATTCCTGACACTTCATTTACATATTTAAGGTGAACAACGGTTATCATTACATATTTTTACACATTAACACGTTTGTTGCGATGCAACCCACCGGTGGGTCACTGAGGTTAGGTTTTGTAATTTTTTCCGAGTCTTTTAGTGACTATGCGTACAAAGTGAAGTTTTACACCAATCAGGCAATCGCAACAAACGTGTTAAGTAACAGTTTTTTAGCTGTAGAACTTTTGTTACTGAGACGTTTGTCCTTCAAGATTTTTTGGTGGGTGGGTCAGTGTGTTTGAGCGTCTGTGACACAGGCAGCAATTCAAATTTCTCTGAAATCTTGCAGTAATATTCTTCGTGTTATTGACATAGTAACTCCAACTCACTACGAAATTAGGTCTGATGTGATGAAAGACGTTTCTGCCAAATACTAAATGAAGTTCATCTCAAACAGAAAATTTTTCTTCATAATCTACAACTGATCAGCAAGTAAACGACAAAGAACTTCTGTATTTCTGCTAAGTTTAGTTATCTGGAGACGTGCACGATCAACATACAACATAAATATTATCACGGACTACCACACTGCCCTTATACATGTCTAACATATGTTTAATTCTGCCTGCATTGATTTGATGAATTATTTCTCTGCACTGATATTCTGTTTACGGTGTTGAATAATTGGTCAAAAAATCAAAACATCAATAAGCATGAAAATGGGAAAACGAACAGAACACAATATTTTAAAATTAATATCACTCAATTCCCTACTAACTTCTAAAAAACCAAATACATATAAAAAATTTGATTGTCTGCAAGTACATAATAATTAAGCATTACACGTAAACTAACACATGTTATCATTGATTTCGCTGTGCACCTCGATCGCAGCTCACTTTACATGCTCAATCACACACTGAGTTTATATTCTTATTCACCTGCCTCATGTAGTTGACATGTTTAACATATTCACATTGTATCCCATATAAAAGTTCTAACTTTCGCTCCTCCGCGTTCACTATACCTATTATTCTATTGTAATTCCATTGAACTGCATTCCGAAATCATCGTCAAACCAGTGATTATCCTACTACTCTTGGTCATTTGAACACGGAATTCTATCACTGTTAAATTCAAAATCCGTATAATTTTGTCACAAATGCGTCGCTTGTGAGTGAAACCCTCTAAAACCTAGTGAATTAAAAGCCTGAATAAACATTTTCACTGTCTTTGACTAACAAATTCAACTATTGCGGAATTTCGATCACCCTCACTTTTTGAAAATTATTTGAAGAATGTATGTACGACTACGAAATTTCTCATTTCATATGGCGTGCTTAACTAAATTAATTATTCTAACGGCAAATGATTCCTTTCGGCCTCGTGCAGCAACGTTTCCTTCTCTATATTAAACCTTAGTATACCAAGGTAAATTGACCAATGTTGTCGACAAAGAGGGATCCTCTGAGAACCCTACCTTATTTATCAATTTATATTGTACCTACCCACTTTTTGATAAAACAGAATTCTCAGACTACGTTTTTGAGGGAGTAGGAATAAGAATTTGAAGTATAGCCTCTATAGAAACGAAAAAAAAATTATTTTAGTCCTTGAAAAAAATCACCCCATAGAAATAATAACTATGCTAATTTTAGATATAATCAGCTGTAAAATATACGTTTTTACTCAAGTTTGTTCTACTTTTACATTCTGTTACAAACACTTTATGTATCAGTTATATTTCAGTACATAATTATACGTATCTAATTAGTAGTGTCACTACAGTCTTACAGGGTGGTCTCCGACTACCCTTCTACCGCCCCTCTCATCACTTCATACGCTGATGACTTCACAGCACTAGCAACAACAATCAAAATCCCTGATGCCTCAGCCATTCTCTCCACCCATTCCTCTGATGTCGCCACATGGGCCCAACAAAAGGGCCTCACAGTATCAATAGCCAAATCCCAATCCTCTCTCTTCACTCCTGACACCCACCAGTACCGCACCAACCCTCATATCACCTGTGAGGGGACCAACCTAACACACTGTCGGTGCCCCAAAATCCAGGAAATTACCTTTGACCCTCACTTCACCTTTACCCCTCACATAAATACAATCTGTGAGAGGGCCCGACATAGGTTAAATATCCTAAAAGCCCTTGCTGGTTCCTCCTGGGGCCAGCAAAAGGAAACCATCACTCTCACATTCAAGGCCCTCATTAACTCAATAGTCACCTACGCAGCTCCCATCTGGTTCCCCAACGCTTCCCCCTCATCTATAGCAAAACTCCAAACAATCCAGAACGTCGCCCTTCGAATAGCCTCCGGATCCCACAAAATGGCTTCCGCCTCGCACCTTCACAGGGAGACGGGGCTCCTTCCTCTAACCGACCACCTCGACCTCTTTTGCTCCCAGTACCTCCTCAGCTCCATTCGCCCTCACCACCCCAACTACCTCACAGTTACCCAACCCTCCGGCCCTCGTAGCATGAAACATACCCTCCATTCCCGCTTTCCATCCTCCATAGCTCACCTTCTATAATATCTCCGAACGGGGACTGCCTTCCCTCCACCTATAGGCAATCCCTAAACTCCCTGCACTCCTCAGCAGTTCAGCAGGCCATCTCTGTGGCGGGCTCTAACATGGTCCTCCAACTGTACCTTCCACCCATTTCTGAAGAAGAGCGATCCGTTCCCAGATCCACCCGCACTCTCCTCTCCCAACTCCGATCGGGTCACAACAGAGCCCTAAAGTCGTACCAGGCTCGAATAGGAGCAGCGCAGGACCCCACATGTCCTGCCTGCAGCACCGCGGACCAGACCACCAGCCACCTATTCAGCTGCCCCAACACCCCCAACCACCTTACCCCTCTGGACCTCTGGCTGGACCCGGTGTCCACGGCAAACTTCCTCTCCAGCGTCCCTTCACTCTTAACCTACTTCGCTCCTCCTATTCGCCCCCCCCACCCGAGCCTCCCCCGCACCCCTGAGTTTCCCCGGATCACCCGCTAGGCAAACAACAACTACAGTCTTGAGAGCAAATGATAGTTATACAGCGTGTCTCAAAAAAATGTACTCACCCTTTAACCGTTGCTAACATGCTGTCTTCTTTGTGTTGCAGGTGTGAGGTTCGAGCCTTTGCGAACATGATTAAATGTGATTAAAGAATCATGTTCGCAAAGGTTCGAACCTCACACCTGCAACGCAAAGAAGACAGCATGTTAGCAACGGTTAAGAGTGAGTACATTTTTTTTAGACACCCTGTAGTGGTGTTTCTGTATATCTCACAGACGAAATGATTACATAGAGAGCAAAGTGTGTTGACTTTTTGGTCATTGTTTCTAGGACAGTAAACACGTCTACCTCTTGTCTGGGGCAGCTGCTGGCCTGAGGCTTGCTGACTGACGGTATTCAACTTTCGTTCCTGTAGTTTCAATTGCTCTTACAAGTGTTTGATAAAGACCTTTCGGATCCTCTACCCTCCTCATTATATTTGATTTTTTAAGTTCCTTCCCTAATTCCAATAGAAACAAATATCTGCGATTGGTCTTGTGCTGAGCAGAATGTACTTCTGAATTGCAGCCTGCAATATCACTGTCTTCAGAAACAACTTCCAGAGTGTCTTCAGCTTCTGATACATTTTCTTGAATGATGGAGTCATCATCAGTGTCAGTGAAATCGTCTTCTGACCCAGTTACATCACATGAACATAATATTCCTACAATATCATCATCAGTCATTATCTGTCGGCAGGCCATATCTTACATTTAATATTCAAAAAATTCTGAAAAAGCAGGTAGAATTGTGAAAACGGTTTACTTTTTCAGTTAAAACATTTGTACTCACTTCAAAACATTCAAAAAGTGCAGAAATTGATAATAATGAAAGTAAAACAACTGTAACTTAGTATACCAAGAGTGGTCCTGGTGAGACCCCAAATCAGTGTTAATTTTTTTAAAGTTTGGGCTTCAAGGACACCTCTTAGTATACTAAAGGTTAAAAAACATCACTTTCTATAATCTACGGTAGTCGCCTGCAACCTTTCAATCGAATTGTTCTAACGTACTGACTCTGCTGGCACGAAATTCAACACAGACGAAATTAACACAAATTCAAATCCTCTTTTCACTTATCAGACGAAGCAAAAAAAAAATTTTTAGACTACATTGAAATTTGTTGACCCATAACTCCAAAGAATTTGGCATTATAATGGTTTTTACCCTTTCACAGGAATTTAATGATGATACCACAATTTAAACTTTCAAAATACTGAATTTTGAACTCTTTCTGCATAAATGAATTCCAATGGAGTCTTGACTTGCATAAACATGATTAGCTTTAACACGAAATCACTAAATATTAATCATATGTTACCCCAAATTTGTCAAATAATGAACGTCAACTCAAATGCATACACAACATCGTTCCACAATTTTCTTAAAGTGAAAAAACTCATAAAAGATAAACAAAAAATGCTACTCCTTGGAAGAAACAATCTCCTAGAAACATAAGAGACACAAATTTTCCTCTCCCTTGCCACAAAAAAGCACATTTGAATAAAGGAACCTTTTATTACCATTGGGCTTTAAAGTTGTTGTGATGTGGTGATGCGTTAATTTTATGTGTAAAACCTATTTGTGAATAATTGATTTAATTAATGTATAAAAAGGGAAAAATTTTCTGCCTACTTTTAATTGTACATTGATACATTGGAGATGAGTCATTTTCTTTTCCATAATTTACGTAACCTTGGTTTCAATGCATGATTTTTATGCTTACAGTCCTTCCGTTATATTTCAGTTAATACTTTCAAATAACACAATTAATAAAATGCAATGATGTTAGGTTCCTGATATTTCTTTTCAATTGCAAAATGAGGGGATAATGATACACACAGAAAATTTAATACATGTTATTCTAAATATTATGGGATGGAAAATGCAAGTTATCTACCACATTTTGGCATATTAACGATTCATGATACCCTATTAAACAGTGCGCTATTACAGATCAATTACATACTTAGTAGCTGAATAGTTGAGTGTGCACATGGAACAATTTAGTTAAATCTATGGGCGCTCACATCAAATTACGAGATTTACCCTATCGCTAACCTCGATTATATTGACAATATTAACAACAGAACTTGCCTTAACACTGGAGATTTGATTTTGATGATGGACTACAATATTTAACATTCACGATATAACACCTTAATAATACCGCTAATTTTCCCCCTTGTCACGGTGCCCCTAAATCCCCCATGCCCTTAAACCTAGATGTCGCTCTAATTTCAATAGCCTACAGTGTCGCAGAGATCTAGTTCCAAGTCCCCCCGCATCTATGCTTCCTATCGTTTTTATATGAGCTTTGATCCTCCCACGTATATTTTCCATTTTCCAATCTTCCTATTTGTTCAATGGTGTGAATTAGGTTGCCAAACGTCTGTGATATACCCTGCCCACTCTTCAATCAACTTGAGAGTTACATGACTACGTAATTCTTAGGAGTCACAAGTCTCTACCAATAAATTTGCCTCATGTTTGACACTTTCTTTAGCTGCGAAACCATACACCGCAACCCTTCTCAAACCCTACTGTTTATGTTTTCCCTGCTCTCGAGCTCGCCTCTCGGTTAATTGTTTGTTTTTGAGTTGGCGTCCCATGGTTGCTCCTCACTTGATACCTTACTCCTTGTATTATACACACATCTAATACATATACCTCATACATCGCCTGCAATATGCAAACATATGAATGTATCATTACCATCATGACACAGTACATGTCACCAACTCAGTAAATAATCATTGAAAAACTAGACGCAAGCAGCTTGACATGGAAAAAATGGACTCCAACCAAATACAAAAAGTTTCAAAATTGAAAACAAAATACTGCAAAGAATGTAAGGTAACGTACAGCTTGCAATTCTTCAACATGAGAGGTTGCAATATTGAGGAGTGTTGCTTGCTATTCTAACCATAAATCATCAGCGTTCACTGAAAATCAATCACTTAAAATTCAAAATCAATCACTTAAAATTAAAAATGAATCACTTGAAATTCAACATCAATCACTTGAAATTCAAAATCAAGCACTTGAAATTCAAGAACTCAGCCGTCAATTCGAACGGCTGACAGGACGTTTAGAAACAATTGAGATACAACAAAAACAAAATCACAAACACAAGCTAAGGCTTAAGACTTTGGAGATTCACCATGGCCAGCACCTACGGACTGATAACCCGCCCCAGCGTACTGAAACTATTGCCAAACGTTCAAACTTTCATCTGAACACCAAAAACTGTTCTGAGGCATTGAAAGATGAATTGGAAAACAATTTAAACTCTACAGAAGAACAGACTATTCAAACATCCAATGAAAGTAATCCACACCAAACTCAATCTCTTACCCAACCTGCTGGAATCCTTAAACCTTTTTGCAACTTAAACAAAAGTACTAACAGAAACTGCAAAATTCTACAGGAATTACTCATACTACTAATGAAAAAACAAAGATCAGGAACAAACCTCATGTACTTCTTACTGGAGGTAGCATAATCTAAGGTAAGAAAGCTGAGTTCAAGCAGGCGATAGAAGAGCATGAAATACTCTGCCGCTCTAAAATACGAGTTACTAAAACAATCCATTTACTGGAAGATCTACGATACACAATGGAGGACGTAGTTATAGTTTTCTGCAGAACACACGTTTTAGAAAATGAGCCCCCAGATGAAATCCTCCTACAATTTGGAGCGTTGATCCCTAAAGTCAAAAAAAATCCGCGAAGGCTCTCATTTTTCTGCTAATAAAGTGTACGAATCTAAATACCCAGATTCTGCTGATCAATGAAGAGGTAAAAAAATTGTGCAGGAAAAGACGTCATGTATCTAGACCTGATGTTCCAATTCACTGGAAACCATAATCTTTACAAAATGATTGCATCCATCTAAATAACATCGGGCAAGCTAGGCTGGGGACCTTACTGACCATCGTTACGCTCGGACAGACCGGTACATTGGAAGAAAATAAAATTGGCAGTGTACAAAATTCGGCATGCATATTCAAAGTACATTCAGAGCACCAACAAGGCTGGGGATCAAAAAATTTGGATAACTGTTCTCTGGCCAAAAGGAAACTGAATGATCCTCGGCGATGTAGGGAAGTAATAAAGAGTTCGACTATAACACGTTCTTGTCCATACAAACTGCGATCACATAACGCACCCTACCATACAATCCAACAAGGAAAGGGAACGAACAGCGTATCCGGCACGAATAACCCAAAAAACGAACAGTTCCCCGAACACAACGGTATTATTTAACCTCACCTCTTCAGCAGACATCTCTGGCACTGCAAGAAACACTTGCAAAGCCACAAAACTATCAGCAGCCTGACCACATCAATTGGGATAATCTGAGTAAAACCGTATTATTATCACACTAGGATTATAGTCTTGAACTACTAAAAATTCTGGTTGGCAACGTACACAGCCTCCTACCACAAATGTCAGACCATTAAGTCATTGCGTCAACGTTGTCACATGACATCACAGCTGTCAATGAAACATGGTAAGATCTCAATGAAAGACATCTCCCACCGGAAGTCTCATTGGAAGGATCCGTTTTACATAATGTAGGCAAACATTTACACAGCAACAAAGGTGGTTGTTCACTTGTCTACATCAAAGAAAAGCTGCAAGCACAAATCAAAGCAAAACGATCAACAGAAAAATCAGAAATACTACATCTCACCATCCAACTGCATCCAAGACAAGCTATCAAAATTGTTCTCGTGTATAGGAATCCAACCTGCACAATAACTGAAGATGACGAATTTTACGATTACCTTGATAATATCCTTAGTTCTCCTCACGAAACACTAACCCTGGGAAACTTCAATTTGCCCACATGAACTGGACTATTCGTCCAAGTCAAGAATCCGGTTCTAAACTTATTGATCTGATGAATATAAATGCTCTGCAGCAGCATGTCAACAAACAAACTAGACGAAACAACATTCTTGACCTCGTTACGACGACATCAGCATAAATGGATCAGAATTTAGGGACAAAATCGGTGATCACCAGATGATAGACTTCACGCTCGAAGTACAAGACCCACACAAAGACTCAGCATGAACAGGTGCTCGACTACAAACGGGCAAACTTCAAACTAATGGAAAAAAGAGCTTAGCAGCAATTACTACAAAGTACCCATAAACAAAAAAACTCCGAGTAATGCTACATGACACGCAAAGAAAAGGTTGCAACTGCGACAGAGCACCATATCTGAAGAAAACGAATCAGGCCAAGTAATAACCCTCCTTGGTTCTTAGAAGAAATTAAACACCTCATCAATGCAAGACAACAGTCATACAGAAGACAAACAATATCAAATCAAACCCCATCGTCAAGAACATATCCACGCCTGCAAGACTGTTAAGCGAACGAAAAACTCTACAAAACTAAATAAAGAATTTAAAGTTCCAGCACAAGCTAAAACTAACCAGATAAACTTCTACAAATATTTAAACGACAGACGATGAAAAAGAGGCACTATTGGACCACTGATCGATTCTGAGGACTCAATCCAAACGAACAACCTAAGCAAAGCAAAATTCTTAATACATACTTTACTTCTGTGTTCACTCACGAAGGCTTAACTGAAATCCCGCATCCTCATCTTCAATCGATCACTTGAAACTGGAATAGTTCCAGAAGATTGGAAACGGGCAAATGTCATCCTATTTTCAAAAAGGGGAACAAACAAACACCTAATAACTATCCTCCAATCAGTCTAACGTCCGTCATCAATAAAACAATAAAAAGACTACTCCAAGTCCGGATAACAAAACACTTTAATGACCAAAATCTTATTACCGATACCCAGCACGGATTTAAGGAAAAACGTAGCTGCCTAACAAACCTCGTTGACTTCTTTGGAGAAGTTAACCGCATATACCACCATACAAAAGCCGTAGACCTTGTATACCAAGACTTTCAAAAAATCTTCGACAAAGTTCCCCACGAAATACTCCAGGTCAAAGTCGAAGCGCATACGTAAAATACGAGGCAATTACTCCCGATGGGTACAAAACTGGCTCATTGGTTGCACTCAACGTGTGGTGATTCACGATCAAGCAAGTGATTCAATTTTTATAACATCAGGAGTTCCTCAAGGGAGCGTTTTAGGCCCGTTCCTCATCATCATCTACATCAACGATCTTGATGTCGAAATCATCACTAATATCAACAAATTCGCCGACCACACGAAAGTCTGTCGCGAAAAATTCACTGCAAGGGACAGAGTAACTCTCCAATCGGGTCTAAACCGTCTTCTACAATGGACTGGAACCTGACAAATGAATTTCAACGTTGATAAATGTTCAGCTATGTTATTTTGTACAAATAACCGGCATTTCCAACACACGATGAATGACATACCCATTTAAACAGTCCAGCAACAAAGAGATATAGGTATCACTGTCATTGAAAATCTCAAACATGATAAAAAAGTGGAAAAAAGGGTCAAAAATGTGAGTAGGATTCTTAGTTTCATTCAACATAACTTCGAATACAAGTCAAATAATAAAATATTACCGCTTTATAAAGCGGTAGTCCGGCCTCATATAGAATATACAGTGCAACTCTGGTCTCCCACCCTACGAAGAGATATTAATGAAATGGAAAATGTCCAGCATAAAGCAACAAAGATCATTCCAGAACTCCGCAATCTCAGCTACGAAAGACATCTTGAAGAACTTGAACATATCTCCCTACAACAAAAAAGACTCCGAGGAAAATTAATTGAGGCGTTTAAGTATCTCAACGGCTTTAACAATGTTATCCTGGAAGGGTTATTTGAAAGAGAAAGTAACGTACGAAACAGAAATAACGGTCAAAAACTATTACTCAGAAACTTTAAGACACCCCAAGCTATGAACTTCTTTCCCGTTAATATTGCTGCAACTTGGAACCAGCTACCCGAAAACATAGTTTCTGCTATCACTGTGAACACATTCAAAAATCGTATGGACAAATAATGGGTGGAAAGCATTAGAACACTACTCGGCACATTTGCCAAAAACTAAAGATCATCGTGCAAAAGTAGACTACTATCCTCTAGTCTAATCTTCTCGTATGATCATGTCGCGTTGGCGTCAAGGTGAACTAGACTATTAGAAGTAGTCTAGTTCGCCAGTTCCAAGGCCGCAGCGATGCTGCCCAGGTGAAGTGGACTACTCTCAGTTTACCAAGTCCGTATAAGAGAACTAATGTGATTGATTGGTGTCTTCGTTGTGACTCAACTTTTGTTTTGATTTTTGTCGAAGAAAATTGTGCACCACTTTTTTTTTCTAGTTAACAAGTATAAATTTCTTACTATCAATATCGAGAGGAAAACATTTGAGCTATTTTTTGTTTTTGTTTTTTTATAAGTAAAGTCATTGTAAACAATCTCGTAAAAACGTGCATCTGACTAATCTTGGAGCTTGAAAATTAACTGTAAATAAAATATATGATATTAAAGCTGATATGAATTTATTTATTACTCTTGAAATAACATTTACAGCATATAGACCTGGGTGACGGCTCATTACTGCAAATAATATACAAAAAACTTGCTTTAGAGTTTGTAATACATCATTTTAGGTTACTATCGGTTCTTAACGTGCATTTTATCTGTTTCTAGATTTATAATTTTAGTGTACGATTATATTAATCGTACATATGTGCAGCTATCAAAATCACTTAAATATTATTTATACTTCCAGATTTTGTGATAATTTTTGTAATAAATATATATTATTGAACCCAATTTACACTCCAAGCAAAGAGTACATCAGGCATATTTTGCTTCATCAATTTCAAAAGTGCAGTGCAGCAAATCCAGCAGTAAGAACGCTCACGAACAGATTGAGAAATCATTTGGTAACCGAAAGGAGTTGTACAAGATGATTTCACGTTTCAAAAAGGATGCCTTTAGTCTTAAGGATGAGCTAAGAAAATAATGCTCCAAAAGACTCAGTTTCGAAGAACTTATTGCTGGCTGCCATTGATGTCTCTTTCAAAACAACTAGAACAATGAGCAAGAAGTTTAACGTGAGCTATATGACCATATATGATGAAATAGTAAGAATTGCTAAGTCTCCAACGCTGTAAAATGGGTTCCGCACGATCTTTCAGAGAACAATTTCCAACAACGTGTGAACTGTTGTGTCTTACTACGTTATGTTCTATTTCAAACCCAATTCTTAGATAGAATCGTTGCTGGAGATGAGATATGGATACCGTACAATTATGTTAAACGTAAAATACAGTGGCTCAGCCGTAATTCCAACCTTATTCTACAGCCTCGACGTAGTCTGCAGCTGAAAAAATCTCTGCGAGTGGCAGCACATAAAGAAAATTTTTCATTATGAGCTGTTAGGTGGCAGTCAAACCATAACTTGTGCAGTGTAGTGCCAGAAGCTAATCCGTTTGAAGACTGTCCTAAAGGAAAAACAATCTTCGTCGGTAAACAGAAGAGGATTAATCCTGCAGCATGACAATGCCAGACCCCACACTTCAGGAGGGACGAAGAATATCTTCGTCTACGGCTTTTGTACGGTCGTATATGCAGTTAACTTCTCCAAAAAAAGGCTAGAAGGTTTGTGATGCAGGTATGTTTTTTTCTGAATCCTTGTTGGGAGTCAGTAATAAGATTTTGGTAATTAAGGGGCCTTGTTATCCTGACTTAAAGTAGTCTTTCTATTGTTTTGCTGATGGCTGATGTTAGACTGATTGGACGATAGTTATTAGGTTTTGTTTGTTCCCCTTTTTGAAAATAGGATGACATTTGCAAGCTTCCAATCTTCTGGAACAATCCTAGTTTCAACTGATCGATGGAAGATGTTTGTTATGGGTTCGCTTATTACTTCGGCTATTTCTTTGAGTATCCGGGAAGTAAGGCTGTCGTTTGCGATTGATATATATGGGTTTAAAATACTGAGCTGTTTCTTTACGTCTTTGATGGGAATACACTATCTGGCAGGATTTGCCGATGATTTAAAGCATGAGGTTGCAGCATTTCAGTTTCTTCATGAGGGGACACAGAAATGAAAATGTATTAAAAATTTGGCTTTGTTTTTGTTGTTTGTTTAGGGTGAGACCTCAAAATCGATTAGTGATCTAATAGCGTCCCTTTTGCGTCGTCTGTCTTTATATATTGGTAGAAGCTTTTCGGGTTAGTTTTAGCTTGTGCCGCTACTGCAATTTCTTTATTTCATTTTGTTGATTTTGTCATTCATTTAACAGCCTTGCAGGCATGGATATGTTCTTGACGATGGGGTTCTGTTTGGTATTGTTTAAGTGTTCTGCATGACTGTTGTCTTGCATTGATGAGGCGTTTAATCTCTTCTGAGAACCAAGGAAGGTTATTGATTGGCCTGATTCGCTTTCATGGGATATAGTGTTCTGTAGCGGTTGCAATCTTTTCACTGCGTATCATGTAGCATTCTTCGACATTTTTGCTGCTCATGAGTACGTCGTAGTAATGGCTGCCGAGCTTTTCTTTCATTAGTTCGAAGTTCGCCCGTTCGTAGTCGAGGACTTGTTTGTGTTGAGTCCTTGTGTTAGGGTCTTGTACTTCGAGCATGAAGTCTATCATCTGGTGATCACCGATCTTGTCCATAATTTCTAAGCCATTTATGCTGAGTTCAGTGGTCGTCATGACGAGGTCGATAATGTTGTTTTGTTTAGTTGGTCCATTGACATGCTGCTGCAGGGAATTTGTATTCATCAGAACAATAAGTTTTGAGCCGGGTGCTTGACTTTGACGAGTAGTCCAGTTTATGTGGGGCAAATTGAAGTCTCCCATGGTTAGTGTTTCGTGAGGAGAATTAAGGATATTATCGAGGCAATCATAGAATTTGTCATTTTCAATTTCTGTACAGGTTGGGTTCCTAGACACGAGAACAATTTTGATAGCTTATTCTGGATGTGGTTGGATGATGCGATGTAGTATTTTCGATTTTCTGTTGCTCGCTTAGTTTTGATTTCTGGTTGCAGCTTTTCTTTGATGTAAAGAAGGAATCCACTACCTCTGTTGCTGTGTGACGTTTTGTTGACATTTTGCAAAACGTATCTTTTCAATGAGACTTCCGCTGGGAGATGTCGTTTATTTAGGTCTAACCATTTAGGCAATCAAGACAAAATCCAGAAATTGTCTTGATGCACAGGCAGATATGCGTGTTACTATTGCCAACCTAGAGCCACGTTTTGGAAAACTCGTAGCCAAAAAACAGGAACAATGTAGTCATTGGTTTATTATAATTAAAGATACACATTTGTATGCAACTACTCAATATTCATTACTTTTGTTTATAACTATTCTCATATCTATGATAAAAGGAAAATATATTGCATTGGAATATATGTAGTACGATTTTACCTAGTATATCTTTGGTGTCAAAATTACATTGTTGGGGTACCGAAAAGTAATGATATATTGTTAAGGGTACGAGAATACAAAAACGTTGGGAACCCCTGGTGTAGATGATGCAGGTAGCAATCGCTAGGTGTGTTTGAGCGGTGGGTTACGAGCGTAGGGAAGTGTGGTCCCTGTCGAAGGATATGCACTGTGTCCATTGAGTTCATACTCAAATTATCTCATTCCTAACATCAATGTATTTTTTATTCAAGACTTGTAGACCCAAATGCAAAAAAAATCATGTTTTTTTATTGAATTTTTTGTTTGATATGCGAGCGGACAAGGGTTTGTGAAGGACTTTCCACATTGAAGGATGTGCTTTTGGTATCCACAATACAATGCTTACAATACATGAATACCCTACCAAATTACCTCCTATTTAAATCCATAAGCGCGTCACAGAGAGACGGACTAAGCAAGTAAGCAAGCAATCAACAAATTGTGTTTTATTATGTAGTGGAATATAATAGTGGGATTTTAATTAGTAACACGAGTCACTGCCATATGTCAATAATACTACTAACAGTAGGGGTAAAAGTCACTGCAAACGTTTAAATACCATTAAAAAAATCTAATAAAACAAGAAAAGTGGGTTACATATCAAATGAAAAAGGAAATCTTGGAGTTTTATTTCGTATCTAATATACCGATTAAGGTTCATATTGTTACTCAAAAACGTTTCACCATTATTTATAACTTCAAAATGGCAAAATATAGCAAAGAACAGCGAGCAAGAGTATTGGAAAGTTATTTCATACATAACCGATCCTTTGTTGCAATGTAGAGGGACTTCATGACAACATCTAAACAACGAAGAAGTCCTTTCAAATATTGAATTATTGCAATGATTTCAAGATGCAGAGAATCCCAATCAACAGCTGATAAGGAATTCTCTGGTAGACAGAGAGAAGTACGAAAAACATACGCAATTCAGCGTGTTTCAAACAGCATTCAACAACGGCCACGAACATCGACTAGAAAACGTTCCATTTCGTATCTAATATACTGATTACAGGTTCATATTCTTACTCAAAAACGTTTCACTATTATTAATAACTTCAAAATGGCAAAATATAGCAAAGAACAGCGAGTAAGAATATTGGAAAGTTATTTCACACATAACCGATCCTTAGTTGCAATGTAGAGGGACTTCATGACAACATCTAAACAACGAAGAAGTCCTTCCAAATATTGAATTATTGCAATGATTTCAAGGTGCAGAGAATCCCAATCAACAGCAGATAAGGAATGCTCTGGTAGACAGAGAGAAGTACGAAAAGCCTACGCAATTCAGCGTGTTTCAAACAGCATTCAATAACAGCCACAAACATCGACTAGGAAATCTTCCAATGAACTAGGAATTTCTCGAAGATCCCTACTTCCCATCCTGACAAAAAACTTGCAGTTGTACCCATATAAAATTGTACTAACCCATGAGCTAAATTATGCAGACTATCAGTAAAGAAAAGACTTTGCTCGTACATTTCTGGATCTGGCAAATGATGGAACCTTTGCCTCACACCCATTTATATCTGATGAGGGTCATTTCCATAGCAGCGGATACGTAAATAAGTAAAACTGCCAATTTTGATATATTGAAAACTCTACGATAATTCATTCACTCCATCTAGAGAAGGTAACTTTCTGGTGGGGTCTAACAAGTGCAAGAATAATTGGCAAGAATAAATAATGATAGAGTGGCGATGATAGTACCAGGAAACAACTACAGACAAATGCTCCACGAATATTTATTGACAGAACTGGAAGATTTGAAAATGCACAGTATGTGGTTCCAACAAAAGAGAGCAACACCACACACAGCAAGAGAAACCATAGCAATACCAAGAGCTGCCTTTCCTGGTAAACTAATTTAACTTTCTGGTGACGTTTCTTGGCCATCACGGTTGCCTAATTTGACCGCTCCGGACTTTATCCTTTGGGAATACCTTAAACAAAGGGTTAACATTAATAGGCCTAATACTCAACTAGAGTTAAAATGTTACATAATTGAAGAAATCTGCAGAATAACTTCAGGTGTTTAGAAGAAGACATAAAAAGTACTGTGAAAAGAATGTGCACTTGTTTGAACACCAATCGACAACATTTGAACGATATCATATTCAAATAATAAAACTTTTGATAAAAAATAATACAACTCCAAGATTTCCTCTTTCATTTGATATGTAACCCACTTTTTTGGCTTTGTTAGCTTTTGCTTTAATAGTATTTGAGAGTGTGAAGTGACTTTTGCCCTACCTTGTATTATCAGCTGCTTCACAATACATTATTGTGACACAAATCTATGCTAATATGTCTTGCGTAAGGGTTCCCTCTGAAATTTACTGGTTAACTCTCGTTAAACAGTGCATAACAATCTGAATAAAACGATTATCCAATTTGCATCAGAACGTATCCTGTTACAATTTTAATTTTGCCCAATTTTATATGTATTATGTTTAACATATAACTGCAGCATGATTCGTTGATTCTATATTTTGGTGTCCTTTTGATAGTTATTGCACTTCCATAATGTGGTTCATTTAGAGCATTTGTTTTGTATACGTTGTAGTTACATTATTTGTTATTCATTTTTAAAACCATGGTGATTTAGTTGTACAGCATGTGCAACATAACTTATTTTTATCAGAGGAAGTTCCTTCCTCCAAGAAAAGGAAATTGTGTTGCTGGATCCTATTTCACGTCGGTCTTTTTTAGAATGAATGTCAGTTAGTGTTGTCTTATCATGTTTCCACCTTAATACGTTATGCTGGATTACTTTGAGAGTTGTCTCTTGGCATATTTTCTTCACCTCTTCTGTCCTTTCAGGCGTTCTCGGAGTGCCAGATCTGAATTTCTTGAACACTTGCTCTCTGACCCATAATATTGCTTACTTAAATTCCTTTATTAAACGGTTTTCAAACAAAAATTTTACAATATGCTGTGAGAGGGTGCACTTTGTTGGTAGGTGATATTTTGCTTGGTGAATCATGAGTGTTACTTATGATAGATCACGTCTGTTTCCATCAACAGCGTACATAGTGCTATTGTACGGTATGCCGGTCGTATAGCTACCTGTTCGGCTGGTTTCTGTAATCGTTGAAGTAATAATATCATGTCAAGAGATAGTGGAGTAGTACAGGGAAAGAAAGCACGAAGCGTGGGACACGATGATAAGTTAACTGGACATAAAAAGGAATGACCACAATTTTTGGAAATCCATTAAACAGATAACGTGACAAAACACATAAATTACATATATATCGAGTAAATAATCAAATTCCAGAAGTGTGTGAAGATGAGGGTAACACAACTTTTTCGCCAATACTGGAGCAATGAATTTTGGAAATGCACAGACGAAGAAGACGAGTTTAAAGACAAAACAGGAGTGAGCCAATTTATGGAAAACAGAGACCTACAATTATTGCTCTATGCTGCAAATGACTTGAATCGACTTAGTCGGCAGACACCGTATTTAGCACTAAAAAATGTAACCTTGAGAATTTGATACATAGAGCAGCAGGAGAGCAAATAAACAAGCATCACCTTAATCTACCAAAAAAACATGCTTACCATCTTGGTTACAATCATGAATGCTTCTCTGTCCTTCGGATATTTTCCCCATCGATGAAAAACCTTTTTGCCGAAACCTAACAGTCACTAACTCGACATATCAACTATCGACTCATATCCTTACTCAGCATTACTGGTAAAATCATAGAAAAAGTTATAAATGAAAAGCTTACCAATTACCTAGAGAAAAGCAATATTCAAAATTACTATAAACATGGGTTCAGAAGTGGTCGGGGGACTAATACAGCATTACTACGAATGTACAAAAAACTAGTCGCCAAACAAGCGAATAGACAAAGAATTATGAGCTCTCAACAGGACATTTGACAAGGTCTGTTTCTTAGGACTAAAAAACAAGTTACTCACAAATAATATCCTCGACTAACTAGTCTGAATCATAAACAGTTACCCCACACAAAAGACTGCAAAAATTCGAATACGTAATTACACAGAACCCAGGTGGGAAAAAGATAGTGAAGTACCACAGAAATGATGCCTCAGCCAACACAGTTCACATTCTACAATTTGCCTGCTCCCTTAAAAAACAACAGAAATATCACATATGCAAGCGATATTACACAGATTATCGCAGAAAGAGGCATCGAAGGCTGGGTGAGACGGACAACAGAGAAGGAAATAAGAGACATTAATGAATTTGACGACAAATGGAAAATCAAAACTAATCAAATTAAGAGTCAAATAATACCCCTACTAAAAAAAAGAGCTCATAAGTGTTGAAAATACTGACAATAGTTATGATCAATTTTGAAATTTTCATTAGCATCCACGAATTATCTGTGCAGGCAAAGCAAATAATCAAATAAGTACTGTGCAAATTACAGAGCATGTGTAGGTATGAATATATGAATCTTGATAGTAAAACGCTATACAATGCATAAGTGAAACCATGCTTAACTTGCCCCGAAGTCCCGCTCTATACAGCTGCAACGACAAAATTACATAATATGCCCGTAATACAAGATGATGCTTCGTGATAAATACTAGGCATTATGTACTCAAAACCATCTATGTATACGACATACTCTAAATAGACACTGCTTTAAATACAGAATGTACTAAAAATACACGCTACATTCAAGATACAGACTACTCTAAATACATGATGTACTCTACTTACACTCTGTACCCAGATACACGCTGTTATTACATGTACAGTTATTCTCATTGGTTTTGTTTCACATTAAAAAAAATTGAATTCCATGTTATACATATGTACACGAGTATTATGCATATACAGTAGCGTTCAGAATATAAGGACAGTAAGAAAAAGTTATCTAAATCATTTATTGCACAACAAAGTACAAAACATAAGGTTTTGAAATTTAGCACAGTTCATATGCACACAGTTCATCTGTATTCGTTGGAAATTTGAGCATTGGAACAAGTATTTTATTAATAATTCAATGTTACCCTTCAAACATCAAATTATCTCAGTTCAAAAGTTAAGGGACACCATGTAAAATGGACAAATTTGTCTAATAAATTATTGTTGTAACACTTTTTCTTCTTGAAGACTTGTATCAACATGATCATCGTGGCTGCAGTAGCAACGTGACTGCTGATCCACGGTATCAGGTGGATGATCCTGAGAAAAACAGAATTGTGTCTTATGGAGATTTGTCCACACCATCGTGCTTTAAAGTTAAGAATACAGTACTTAGCTTACAAACGAGAATCACTATAATTAATTTTAATATTAGAACGAATAATACTTTTTAATTTAATTTGTAACAATTTACTTTTATTTTCAATTTATAAATTTAACAGCAGGACAGGATCATTCTTGTAGCAGGAACCTATTTTATTTTCGATGTTTAAAGCAGAGGCAATTTTGCCACAAGACGTCAAAAGCCCCGATACCGCTGCAACGAGCTGCGATCTCTCTTCAAACCGGCCAGCGGCGCAAGCGGACTCCGAGAGCGCAGTCTTCCTGCTTGGGCATTATCGGTAAAAGTCAAAAGTTGACCGAGCTCAGGAGACGGTCAAAAACCCAGCAAGAAAGGAGCTTCAACACGAGGAAGGTAGGGCCATGAAGGACTCGGGGGATGTGACGAGGCAACTCCGAGAAAGAACGAGACCAGTCTCCCATCCACCTCGGAAACCCCCAGCTACCCGATTGGCGTCTGCTGTACCGGTGGTACCGACGGAGGAGAAACTAAGACGCCTCCCTGCTACGATACCGCGCGAGTGCCACCGCAGTTATACTACAAAAGATAGCGGGAGAAAGGTTTAACCCCTAATCCCAGCAGATATCCAAACTACACGCCCAATCCCTATTGCACAACTATTACACGTTTAGGAACTCCAATCACCTGACTATTTAGTGCCGTCAGTGTCAAAGTGACTATTTGTCTAAAAGAGTAATGTGAAAACTTAGAGGAAATCAGAGAGGCAAGAGCTCCTTGCGGAAGAAGATAGTCAAGATAGTATAAGGTTCAAATGTTCATGAAAAATGTAGAGAAAGGTTTTTAATGTGCGAGCTACTCACCGGCAAGTAAAGGAACCTGTCCTAACGAATAGGCCCGCTTTTAATTCACCAGAAACCTGACTGGTAACTGAAAGCGGTGTCTAATAACCGCAAGTTTAAATTTCAGGGATCACTTAGAGATAAAATAAGCATTATAGTCGGCATTTCAATATAACGAATATAAAGGACTCACGCATACAAATTTAAGGACAGAAGAAAAATAGGCTTAGCAAGATTTTAAGAATTTATGACGTTCACGGTTCGACTAAGGATTCTGACTTCTGAAGCAACGCTTGCTGCTTCACCCGGACGCCTCCAGTCCACTCCACAGCTCTCTACTACATTAACAATTACCTCCACTCTGGTTCATACAACCATCCTCTATCCTCGACCGCTTCTCCTGTTCAATTCAAACGTCAAACCCCAACATACTTCCTACTTGCGGAACTATATTGGGTGTCTACCAGACACCCAAAGTTTCTAGCCCAAAATGTCTACCAGAGAGCCACAAGACCAGCTTCAAACAACCTTCAGTGAAAATTTCCACACTTTTTTCAAGATTGGAAGTCGCTGTCAAAGATTTCTAATTCAACAGGAAGGTCCCGAAGTATTGTTCAACGTATTATGGCTTGGTATAAGTTGTATCGAACTGTTGATGCTAAACCGAAGAATAGAAGATCTCCCAAAATAACACCGGGAGAAGATCGAACAATTGCAAGAAAAAGCATGAAAGACCGTTTCACCATTGCCGCTCAAATTTTTCGTGAGGTAGGTGTCATGTCCGCGGTACGGTGTCACGGTCTACTGTTTCACATCGACTTCCAACTTCAACAGACTGGCTTGAAATCACGCGTCCCAGCATAGAAGCCCTTCATCTAAAAAACAGAAAGAAAGACTTGTGTTTGCTCATAAACATGTTGTTTGGTCGAACAAATAGTCGTAGGAAGAACACTTTTGATGAACCAAAGTTCGATATCTTCGGTTCTGATGAGAAAATATACGTTAGACACAGAGCAGGGGAAAGGTTATTTCTGAACTGCATCAAGAAAACAAGTTCAGATGTGGTGGTGTGATGGTATGGAAGATCATTTCTTCTTCTCGATCTAGTCCAATTGTTCGTCTGCATGAAAGGGGTAACGCGGGATTTTACGAACAGCTTCTTTGTCGACATGCACTTGCTTCTCTATCTAGCAGCTGAAATTCAACCTCCAATTTTCACCCAGAGCAACGCTCTTTGCCACACTGCTAAAAAGTTAGCGCTTTCTTGGAAGGTGAAGAGGTCGCCCTCATGAATTGGCCTCCATAGAGTCCTGACCTCAATCTAATTGAAAACGTTTGGAAAGTAATTGGAGGCCGTACGCAAAGAAGAAACCCAACAAATGAGGAAGAATTGTGGACATTTCCAGGGAATGAAGGTAGGAGGACAACTCCTTCATTTTGTAGAAAATAATAGACTCCTGTGGCAGAAGATGTAATGAAGTGATTTATAGCAGGGGTATGTTCACAAAATGTTACATTAATTGCTCTCATCCTTGAATGGTTCTAAGTTTGAGATGGTGTCCCTCAACTTTTCAGCATAGCTAAATTTACCGTTTGAGGTGTAATACTGAATTATTAATAAAGCATTTTCTCACATGCTTTGAAATTTATTACGAGTACAAATGAACTGTACATTTAATTTCGTGTAAAATTCAAATTTCATCAACGTATGTTTGCATTCTTTTGCAATAAATGATTTAAAGGACTTATTCTCACTGTCTCTTCTATTCTGTACCCTACTGTGTGTGTAAAAAAATCATGTACAAGTGTATCACATGGAATTCAATTTTTTCAATGTAAACCAGAACAAAAGTTCAAATAATTCAACACATAATAACAGCGTGTTTCTGGAGTACAGCGTATATTCAGAGTACAGTGTGTATTTAGAGTAAAGTCTGTACCTTGAGTACAGCGTGTATCTAAGGTACAGCGTGTAGTATGGGTTCATTGTGTATTTAGACTGCAGTGTGTATTTATATTACGGTGTGCATCTAGACTCTAGATGCACATTCTAGAGTATAGCGTGCATCCACAGCAGAGCGCGTATCTAAAGTACATCATAAATTTAGAGTACAGTGCGGATCTATGGCGCAGCGTGTATCCAAACACAGCCTGGATCTGGAGTACTACGAGGATGCTCTTCTAGAACAACCGTTTAATTGGTAGTTATGAGTAAAAAAATTCACATCTACTGTCTACTCCTACCTGGACAAGGTAGAGCTGAATAGGTAGATCTGTAGATGACATGGACGTCATTACAAAGGGTGTGTTGAGAGCCACGGTAGAAAACACGACAAGGAGTAGAGCATGGATGATAGATTCTAAGTATACCTGCAGTAGATAATTGATGTGGGTAAAAGTAGGTAAACGTGAATTAATGTAGGCAGAAGTTGGGTTGACAGGGATAAATGTAGGTATGTGTAGGCGTGAGGAAATGTTCGTAGACGCGAGTAGACGTGAACGAATGTACGTAGACGCAAGTAAACTTTATTGACGGTAGGTAAACGTAAGTAAATGTGAGTAGTTTTGAATATTAGGTTGTTACAAAAAATAATGGCCGCTCGAAGGTCTGGGGTTTGAAAAGTAATTTTAACACAACTTTTTTAGTTTATTTTCGATGAACCTTGGCATGCATAACAATTAATGTGTGCTCATTAATATTTTGTAACTTCTTTTCAGACAGAACATAATTTTGAAGGATAGAATCCCACCATGATGAACATGACAAAACATGACCTTCACTTACTTGTGTTGCACGAGTTCAAACTTGGGCACAACGCCTCCGAAGCTTCTGCCAATATCAACCGAGTATGGGAAGAAGAGTCCACAAGGGATCGGACAGTAGGAATGTGGTTCGGGAAATTCCGGAGTGGTGATGAGAGCTTTAGAGACGAAGAGGGTAGAGGACGTTTGGGTAGTCTCGAGAACGAGCAATTGCATGCTGTTGTTGAGCAAAATACACGTCAAAGTGTTAGAGTCTCGCGCCATTTGAAGATTATTGGAAAGGTGAAAAAGCTCGATAAATGGGTTCCTCATGAGCTTAATGAGAATCAAAAGTTTAAGCGTTTTGAAGTGTGCTCGATGCTCTCTCTGCGCAACACCAACGATCCCTTTCTTGACCGTATTGTCACTTGTGACGAAAAGTGGGTCCTTTATGATAACCGTAAACGATCAGGTCAATGGCTCGATCGTGATGAGGCCCCCAAACACTTCCCAAAGCCAATGTTGCACCAGAAAAAGATTATGGTGACTGTCTGGTGGTCTGCAATAGGTGTTTTTCACTACAGTTTTTTGGGAGTCAATGAGGCCATTAATGCAGAGAGATACTGCAATGATCTCGCTGTTATGCATGCTCGATTGAGCGAAAAGAGACCGGCATTAGTGAATCGACGTGGTCCAATTCTGCTCCACGATAACGCGCGACCACATGTTGCAAGAATGACCGTCCAGAAACTCACAGAACTGGGATACGAGACTTCACCACATCCTCCATATTTTCAAGATCTTTCACCTACTAATTATCATTTATTCAAGCACTTAAGCACATTTTTGGATGGTAAAACTTTTAGGTCTAAACAAGAGGTGGAAACGACTTTCAAAGTTTTTCTTGCATCACAGCCATTAACTTTTTATCAACAAGGGATAAATAATCTCGTAGTCCGATGGCAGAGATGCATAGCTGCTCAGGGTTCATATTTTGACTAAGTTTAACATCTCTATTGTTCATTTACCAAGGATTAAATGCATGCTTCTGAAATCGGCCATTATTTTTGTAACAACCTAATAGATGTACATAGATGTATCCCCTAGAGTCATGCCAGCCAAAAAAAGCAGAAAACTTTCCTAGAAAGTTTCCCAGACCTTTTGGACATCACCCACACCGACGCCCCCACTCTGATGACAATTCTTGAAGAGAAGAAATTCCTTTTTGCCCAACGGGAAAAAGAGTAACAGAGTTCGATGGCTGTTCTGGAAAATAAGCGGAGCGAATCACTTGGCCGACGTGAAAGCTCTCTCACGTAACCGTCGACAGATGCCAAAACGAGAAGAGATGGTGGAGCTGAAGTCGTCATCGCCTGCGTCATCAAGTCCAGCTAATGATGCCAACACGTCGTCTTTTTCCGACACCGAGCATGCTTCTCCACCAAATCGATTGAGGACAGGGCAAACAAATTCCATTCTACCCCCTGATCTCATTGGAACCTGTGACAGAACTGGAGTCAGTAGCCGCCCAGCCCTTCCAATTGCGGCTACAACAAGTACCTTAAAACACGATCCACAGAAGCTCGTGCTGAATCCAGAGTCCATTCGACAGGCAGGAGCAACGTACAGGTCCACTTTGGCGAAGGACATGAAAGAGGCGTTCCATCCTCTCACCCCTCTTAACCGTGCATTGGGACAGGAAGACCCTTACCTAAGTCGATGGCACTTGCATCGGAAGGCTCACCATCTTCGTCACACGAGGAGTAAAGAATCTCCAAGGAGTCCCGAAACTGGACTCCGGAACTAGTGATGCCGCTGCTACAGGTTTGTTCGAGGTTTTAAAAAACTGGGGCCCACGAACGAGTCGTAGCGATTTTCTTCGACACAACCAATGCCAACACTGGAGCCCTCAATGATGCATGCACCACCCTGCAGTTAAAGTTCGGTCGTTTCACTTGTTTGCGTCATCACGTCCTATTCTACGTGTTTAAGGTCATTTTCTAGTCATGAGATCGTCATCTTCTCTCGCTTCAAGGACTACTCGTCTTATACCAATCAGTTGGCAATATACCCTCCCACCAACGAAGATCTGTCGGAGACTCTGATTCCAAGAATAACGATCTCATTCAAGGTCTGAGTCGTCTGCTGAGCATCCTTTCCCTCGGCAGCGCTTTTTCGAAGACCTCAATTCGTAACCTCAGAGCGATTCATCGAGTGCCTTCGATGCTGCGTTTTATTTACGCTCTGATGAGGATCTCGTATCGGAAACATCTGACTGGAGTCATCACATTTCGAGAAATATGAGCCCTCTATCGGTTCTCATCGTTCGCAACAGAGATCTACGTCCAGCGATGGTTCGAATCCACGGTTCCATCCTAAGCTCCCACCAACGATCTTGGATTTGCTAAAGACATCCTTCAGTACCCCGACAAAAGTATTTGGAAGGCCTGCTTTACCATTCAAAGTCACCATTTCTGGTACTTGAACGAAGATCTCATTGGCCTGTCACTGGTCAACTCACGTATCCCTGTCTCCCACAAACAAGCAATTGTACAGACAATTTTATACAATGAAAAAGCAGAGAAACTCGCCCGGCGAATAAACTACCTGCGGCGACACTGCCTTTCTTCGCTATGAAAATTCTTTCCGACTCTTTGAAGCTCTTGATATCAACACTGACTCGTCTGCCAACCCTCGGAAGTCGCATGAAGAATAATCCTACGTCACACCTTGTCGTTTAATCAATAGATTTCACATCTTGAAAGACACAGCCGAGCAAGGAGTGGCGCTCATCCAGCCCTTCAATCTCCGGCTGGTCGAAGAGTAGGAACAGCGTCAGTTCCTCCTCCAAGTTGTGGAAGCCCATCGCCATCAACAGCCCGGGTTCTGAAGTCACCCTGCTTCGGCCAAGCCGGCCACAATGAGTGGGGTGACTCGGCATGATACCCTTCACCCAGGGGCTAATACTCACCAAGAGGGGTAGCAGCAGCCCTGCTGGAAACTGGATGACTGGCTTGTCTGAAATCAAGAGATGACATTTCCTCGTTAATAGGCCAGTGTATAAGGATAAATAACCAAGTTGTAATCTGCAACCTCCAAATATATAAAACGATTCATGTCAAACTTTGTATGCTATGATTTCCTGGTTAGATGTGCAAATGGACGCACGTGGATGCACATGGACGCACATGGACGAAAAAGGACGCACATGGATGTGCATGGACACGCCACGACGCGCATGGAAGGACACCGACGTAGTTGGACGTGGTTTGACGTGGTGAGGCGTGGTTGGACGTGCTTAGACGGGGTTGGACGGGGTTGGACATAGTTGGACAGAGTCGAACGTTGTTGGAAGGGTTTGGACGGGGTTGGACGTGCATGAACGTGGTTGGGCGGGGATGGACGTAGTTGGACAGAGTCAGACGTGGCTGGAAGGGGTTGGACGTGGTTGGACGGAGTTGGAAAGAGTTGAACAGAGTTGGACGTGGATTGACGGTGTTGGACAGGGTTTGGCGAGAATGGACAATGTTAGATTTGGTTGGACCGGGTTGTACGAGTCTGGAGATGATTTGAAGCTTGTAGATAAGGATAGATGTCGTTCTTTTTAGCTTTTTAGTACAGGTTCTCCAAAAGAGATGATTTTCATTTGGAAATATATCAATCAATACTCACAGAACATCTGCAAAAATTTTAAAGTGGTGAAAATCTGCGCCAATTATCGTAAATTATCAAAAATTATTGTAAATATCGAAGATTATCGTAAAGTATTGACGATCTTTGTATAGCGTAAAAGGTTATCTTGAGCAAACAAATTCCCTACAACAGAGTGACTCTTTGTTTAAAAAAATCCGCAGAACTTTACTTTCCCCTGCGATCCTATATTTCACTTATATTCTCCTAATAATATAATGCACAGGTGGGTCTAATACTGATATAAGGCACAGTCGAGTATCCTACAAATATAACCCACAGTTGTGTCTCTTACTAATATAACGCACAGTTGTGTCTCGTACTAATGAAACGCACAGTCGTATCTCCTACTAATATAACCCAGTCATGTCTCCTACTAATGTAACGCACGGTCATTTTACGACTACCTTGAAAAAAAAAACATCGAATACGTTAATAAACGGTATGAAAAAAAGACTGCGACTGTGTGCCCGGTTTGGACAGGAAGCAACCACATATAGTTTATTATTAATCTAAAAAGATAGTAGCTAGGCCGATGAGTGACAGTAATTGTACATCTAAGTTACATGAATACATGCTTAGGTATTATGCTCTCTGTTGCTCGTGAATAGGCTTTTTTTGCAAAGTTTTGCAGAATCATACGTTTGTATTGAATTGATTCATGGGAAGTTATCGTATCTGTTTGGTACATGTGAACTGAAATGTCTCTAGGTAGCGTAAAGTATCCATTTTCTACTGGTAATACTAGTTTCTTAAGAACAATAAATGTATATTTATGGCATTTGTTTTTTCTATATCTTCATTAAGTAGTCGTACAACCAAGTTTTTTCCACCTGTGTTGCTCTAGCGGCTACAATATTAGTAAGAAAAGTGATGTCCCTTTGTTGTCATATTTATTCGCACAACTTATGAAGATATTTAAGCCATAGCTAGTTCAACAAGTCCAGTCACCACCAGTCATCACCATATATATATATTATATATATATATATAGATATATATATATATATATATATATATATGTGTATAAGAAAAATTTCTCTCCCTAGTCGTGCAAGGGGAGGCAGGAAGACCAATTTATTGAAAGTCTGAACAGAAAAAATATGCAATGATCACATGATTTGAACGAAACATTCGAAACATTCAGAACATGAGACTATTTGCAATCATTTGTAACTTACTCTAGCAACAACAGCAACGCAATTTTTGCGGCACACAAGTTTTTATCCTTGACCAAAAGTGAAGTTTTTTGTACTCTAAGCCTTCTGAAGTAAAATTGTTAATTATACGACTAGCGTGCCGCTCACCCACTGTCACTCACCAAATGCCACTCACCCCCAGGAGTGGAATTCAGTGGGGTGAGGGCACAGTGTCCCCTCACACCTGGGCACCGCTGTGCGCTACGATCTGCGTGTGGACGCTGCCTGCACGCCCCCTCCACCCAGGCCGGGGCCATGTGAGTCCAGACGGTTGGCAACTGGTGGTGAGTGGTGGTGACGGATGGTGAGTGGTGGTGACTGGTGGTGACTGGACTTGTTGAACTAGTTATGGCTTAAATATTTTCATAAGTTGCGGGAATAAATAAGACAACGAAGTTACATGTCTTTTTTCTGAGAGGTAGAGTAACACAGGAAGATAAAACTTGGTTGTACGGCTACTCAACGTAGATATAAAAAATAACGTGCTATAAGTACACATTTATTGTTTCTGAGAGACTAGTTTTACCAGTAGAAAATGGATACTTTACGACACCTAGAGACACTTTAATTTACATGTACTAAACAGGTACGATAACTTTCCATGAATCGATTCAATGTAAACATATGATTGTGCAGACCTTTGTAATAAATGCCTATTTACGAGCAACAGAGTGTATAATAGCTAATCATGTATTCATATAACTTAGACGTTCAATTACTGTCACTCATAGGCCTAACTACTATGTCTTTAGATTACTAATATACTATGTGTGGCTGCCTGCTGTTCAAATCGGGCACACAGTCGCAGTCTTTTTCTCACAGCGTTCATTAACGTGCTCGATGTTTTTTTAGAGTAGTCGTAAAATGACTGTGCGTTACATTAGTACGATACATGACTGCGTTATATTAGTAGGAGACACGACTGTGCGTTATATTAGTAGGAGACACGACTGTGCGTTATATCAGTAATAGACACGATTGTGCGTTATATTAGTAGGAGAATAGAAGTGAAATATATGTAGCACCACAGGGTAAAGAAAAGTTCAGTGGATTTTTTTTAACGAAGAATCACTCTGTTGTGGGGGATTTCTTCGCTTAAGATAACTTTTTACACTAAACAAAGGTCGCCAATACTCTACGATGATCTCCAATATTTACAATAATTTTTGATACTCTACGCTAATCGGCGCAGATTTTTACCACGTTCAAATTTTTGCAGATGTTCTGTGAGTAAAAAGTGAAATATTTCCAAATTGAAACCTAAAAAGAACGACATCTATCCACATTTGCATGTGTAAAACTACCTCCAGCCTTAAACAACCCCGTCCAACTCCATCTAGCTGTTGAATGTTTAAATGTTCCACCCCGAATGTGTTCAACTTTTGTATGTTAAATGTTAATGCGCTGGGATAAATACTCTTGTAACGGAATGCATTTTAGAATCTGCTGTTGGTAAAGAACCATTTTCACAGCACTTACACTCGTTCCAGTCTCATTCTTGTGCCTGACGTTGCCATGTAGACATTTGTGTCTGTACTATAACCAAAATACTGACTGTGTTCACTGAAATAAACCTGGTTAGCGTAATCACACTCCCGTGATTTTTCCTAATCTTTTAACACTAACATCGTCCATTCTCGCCAAACCCCGTTCAACCCCGTCAAGCCCCGTCTAACTCTGTCCAACTCCGTCCAACCCCGTCCAAACAAGGCGAAGCACGTTCAACCCAGTTCAATCTTTTCCAACCAGGTCTGACTCCGTCCAACTACGTCCATCCACGTCCAACCACGTCCAAGCACGTCCAACCCTGTCTAACCCCTTTCAACCACGTTCGACTACGTCCAACTATGTCCATCTCCGTCCAATTCCATCCAAGCACGTCCAACTACGCCTCACCACGTCGAACCACGTCCACTCACGTCTAGGTTTGTTCGTGCGCTTAGTGGCGTGTCCATGCACATCCATGCGCGTCCATTTTCGTCCATGTGCGTATATGTTCATCCATGTGCACCCATGTGAGTCCATTTGCGTTCATTTACGTCCATGCATGCCTATGTACATCTTTGCACAGCTATGTCCATTAGGGTTCTGATAAAAATCAAAAGTTTGAGCTTTTCTTGCTACTCTAGTGTAGTAGTGCATCTAACCAAGAAACCATAGCATACAAAGTTTGACCACAATCTATTTATATATATAGGTTGTGGATAACAACTTGGTTATTTATCCTTATGCACTGGCTTATTAAGGAGGAAAATGTCATCTCTTTATTGCGGACAAGCCGGTCATCCAGTCTCCAGCGGGGCTGCTGGTCCCCTCTTGGTGAGTATTAGCCCCTGGGTGAGGGGTATCATGGAGAGTCAATCCACTCATTGTGGCCGGCTTGGCCGGGGAAGGTCGGCCGCAGGATCCAGGCAGGTGATGGCGATGGACTTACACAACTTGGTGGAGGAACTGACGCTGTTCCTACTCTTCGGTCAGCCAGAGATTGAAGGGCTAGATGAGCATCACTCCTCGCTCGCCTGTTTCGTTAACGATGCGAAATCCCTTGATTAGGCGACAATGCGCGACGTAAGATTCCTCTTCCTGCGACTTTCGAGGGTTAGTGGACAGGAAGTCAGTCTTGATATCAAGAGCTTCGAAGAGTCGAAGAGAACTTTGCATGGCAGAGGAGAACAGTGTTGGCACAGAAAGTTGTGATGAGGGGAAGTTTATTTGCTCGGCGAGTTTCTCGGCTTTTTCATGGTATAAAATTGTCTGTACAATTGCTTGCTTGTCGAAGACAGGGAGGCGTGAGTCGACCATTGACAGGCCAAAGAGATCTTCGTTCAAGTATCAGAAATGGTGACTCAGTGGTAAAGCAGGCCTTCTGAATACTTCTGTCGTGATACCAGAGGGTGTCTTTAGCGAATCCAAGATTGTTGGGGGGAGCTTTGAATGGAACCGTTGATTTGAACCATCGCAGGACGTACATAGATCTTTGTTATGAACAATGAGAACCGATGGAGGGCTCATATTTCTTGAGGTGTGACGACTCCAGTCAGCTGCTCCCGATACGAGATCCTCTTCAGAGCGTAAATAATACGTGGCATCCAACACACTCAATGCAATGCTCCGAGGCTACAAATCGAGGTCTTCGAAAGAGCGCTGCCGAGGAAAAGGATACTCAGCAGACGTCTCAAACCTTTAATGAGATCGTTATTCCTGACGACCAGAGTCTCCGACAGATTATCATTGGTGGGAGGGTATTTTGCCGACTGATTGATGTAAGACGAGTAGTCCTGAAAGCGAGAGAAGAGGGTGACCTCATGACCGGAAAATGACTCCAAACGCGTAGACGAGGTCTTTTCAAGGACAAGGTCAAGGACGTGATGACGCAATCAAGTGAAACGAAGTATCCGCCGAACTTCAACTGTAGGATCGTGCATGCATCATTGATGGCTCTAGTGTTGGCATTGGTTGTGTCGAAGAAAATCGACACGACTCTTTCGTGGGCTCCCAGTTTTTTAAAACTTCGAACAAACCTGTGGCAGCGGCATCACCAGTTCCGGAGTCTAGTTTTGGGAATCCTTGGAGCTTCTCCACTGCTCCTGTAACGAGGATGGCGAGTCTTTCTGTGCAAGTGCCATCGACTTAGGTAAGGGTCTTCCTGTCCCAAAGCACGGTTAAGAGGAGTGAAATGACTGAAAGTCTCTTTCATGTCCTTCACCAAAGTGGACCTGTACTTTGCTCCTGCCTGTTGAATGGACGATAGATTCAGCACCAGCTCGTGTGGATCGTGGTTCAAGCTAGTTGTCGTAGCCGCAATTCGAAGGGCTGGGCGGCTACTGACTCCAGTTTTGTCACAGGCTCCAACGAGATGAGGGGCTAAAATGGAATTTGTTCCCCGTATCCTCAATAGCTTTGGTGGAGAAGCAAGTCCGGCATCGGAAGAAGACGATGTGTTGGCTGCGTTAGCTGGACTTGATGACGCAGACGATGACGACTTCAGCTCCGCCATCTCTTCTTTTTTTGGCGTCTATGGACGGTTACATGGGAGAGCTTTCACGTAGGCAAACCGATTTTCTCAGCTTCTTTTCCAGACCAGCCAAACCCGGTGACCCTTTTTCCCACTGGCAAGAAGGAATTCCTTCTCTTCAGGAATGGTCATCAAAGTGGAGGCATCGGTGTAGGTTATGTCCAAAAGGTCTAGGAGACTTTTTTGGAAGCTTTTCTGTTTTTTGGCTGGCATGCCTCCAGGGGGCACATCTATGTACATTTATTCAGATCTACGCACATTTACTTACGTCTACCCACCTTCAATAAAGTTTACTCGCGTCTACGTACATTCGTTCACGTCTACTCGCATCCACATACATTTGTTCACGTCTATACTCGTGTCTACGTACATTTGTTCACGTCTACTTACACCTAAATTTATTCACGTTTACTTAACTTTTAGCTACATTTATATACGTCCACCTGCCTTTACCCACATCAGTTATCTACTGCAGGTGTACTTAGAATCTATCATCCATGTTCTACTCCTTGTCGTGTTTTCTACCGTGGCACTCAGCACACCCTTCGTAATGACGTCCATGACATGTACGGATCTACCCATTTAGCTCTACCTAGTTCAAGTGGGAGTAGATGGTAGCTGTAAATTGTTTAACTCATAACTACCAATTGGATGGTTGTTTTCGAAGGGCGTCCTCGTTGTACTCTAGATCCAGGCTGTGTTTAAATACACGCTGCGCCATAGATACGCACTGTACTCTAAATACATGATGTACTTTAGATACGTGCTGGACTGTGTATGCTTACTATACTCAAGATACACAACGTGCTATAGAATAGAATAGAATAGAATAGAATAGAATAGAATAGAATAGAATGAGGCTATAGGAACAAACCTTCTGGCCCATTCTTAGGTCGGATAATCACTTCGATAATTATTCGGTTACCCAAGTCCCATGCCGTAATTCTAGCCGCGTCAACCATGGCGGCAGCGGGATTTGAACCCGGGTCTTCCTGCTCGCAAGCGGATTCGCTCACTAGTCGACCAAGCTGGCGATAAACACTCTGCCCCAGGTGAGGTAGATTACGTTTTCAATTAGATTGATAAATACACACTGCGGTCTGAATACACGATGTACACATACCACACGTTGTACCCTAGATACAATCCGTACTAAAGCTACAGACTGAACTCTAAATAGACACTGTACTCTAAATATACGCTGTACTCCAGATACACACTCATTTTCTATTGAATTATTTGAACTTTTGCTCTGTTTTACGTTTAAAAAATTGAATTCCATGTGATGCACATGTATATGAGTTATTTACACACACAATAGCGTGCAGAATAGAAGAGACAGAAAGAATAAGTTGTCTAAATCATTTATTGACAAAATGTGCAAACATACGTTGTCGAAATTTGAATTTTGCACGAAATTACATGTATAGTTCATTTGTATTCGTAAGAAATTTTAGAGCATATGAGAAGATATTTTATTAATAATTCAGTATTACACTTCAAACGGTAAATTTAGGTCTATTCAAAAGTCAATGGACACTATCCTAAACTTATATGTATTCCAGGATGAAAGCAAATAATTTAATATTTTGTGAACATACCTCTACTATGAATCACTTCAATTCATCTTCTGCCACAGGAGTCTATCAATTTTGTACAAAAAAGGAGTTGTTCTCTACCCTTCATTCGCTAGAAATTTCCACTATTCTTCCCTATTTGTTGTTTTTTTTTCGCGTACGGTCTCTAATTACTTTCCAAACGTTTTCAATTAGTTTGATGTCAGGACTCTGTGGAGGCCAACTCATTAGGGCGACCTCTTCATCTTCCGAAAAAGCTCTAAGTTTTTTAGCGGTGTGGCAAGGAGCGTAGTTCTGGGCGAAAATCGGAGGTTGAATGTCAGCTGCAAGATCGGGAAGCAGCACATGTCGACGAAGAAACTGTTCGTAAGCTTCTGCGTTAACCCTTCCGTGCAGAACATTTGGAACAGATCCAGCAGAAGAAATGATCTTCCAAGCCATCACCTTTGCAGTTCAGAGACCTTTCTGAGATGACCTTTCCCCACCTATGTGTCTAACGTGTATTTTCCCATCAGAACCAATAATTTGAACTTTGATTCATCAAAAGTGTTTTTCCTACCACTAGTTGTTCGACCAAACCACATGTTTATAAGCCCACGCAAGTATCACTTTCTGGTTCTTGTTTGAGATGAAAGGCTTCGATGCTGGGACGTGTGATTTCATGCCAGCCTGTTGAAGTCGGCGTGAAACAGTTGACCAGGACACAATACCACAGTCATGAAACCTATCTCACGAGAAATTTGAGCGGCAGTAGTGAAACGGTCTCTCGTGTTTTTTCTTACAATTGCTCGATCTTCTCTCGGCGTTGTTTTGAGAGGTCTCCCAGTCTTCGGTTTTAGCATCAACAGTTCCATATAGTTTATACCGAGCCTAATACGTTGAAGGATACTTCGGACCTTCCTATTGCATTAAAAATCTTTGACAGCTACTTCCCATATTGAAAAAAGACACAATTCCGTTTTTCTCATGATCATCCACCTGATGACGTGTATCAGCAGCCACATTGCTACTGCAGCCACGATGATCATGTTGATACAAGTCTTGAAAAAGTAAAACTGTTACATCAATAATTTATTAGAATAGAATAGAATAGAATAGAATAGAATAGAATGAGGCTATAGGAACGAACCTTCTGGCCCATTCTTGGGTCGGATAATTACTTCGATAATTATTCAGTTGTTTTACCCAAGACCCATGCCGTATTTCTAACCGCGTCAACCATGTCGGCTGCGGGATTCGAACCCGGGTCGTCCCGCTCGCAAGCAGATTCGCTCACCAGTCGACCAGACAAACTTGTTCATTTTACATGGTGTTCCTTAACTTTTGAACTGAGATAATTTGATGTTTGAAGAGTAACATTGAATTATTAATAAAATACTTGTTCAAATGCTCCAATTTCCTACAAATACAGATGAACTGTATGCATATAAACTGTGCTAAACTTCAAAACCTTATGTTTTTTACTTCGTTTTGCAATAAATGATTTAGATAACTTGTTCTTATTTTCCTTTTATTGCCTGCTACTGTATATGCATAATTTTCATATACATATGTATCACATGGAATTCAATTTTTTTAAATGTGAAACAGAAAGAACACAAATGAAAATAATTCAACACATAAAATCAGCGTGTATCTGGGTGCAGCGTGTATCTAGAGTACAACGTGTATTTAGAGTACAGTCTGTATCTTGAGTTGCATTTCGTGCATCTAGAGTTCAGTGCATATATAGAGTCTGTATCTAGAGTGTAGTGTGTATCTAGAGTATAACGTGTATCCAGAATACAGCGTATATCTAAAGTACATTAGGTATTTAGAGCACAGTCTGTATCTTCAGTGCAGCGTGTATGAGTACATCGTGTATCTAGAGCTCAGTGCATATATAGAGTCTGTATCTAGGGCGTAGTGTGTTTCTAAGGAACAACGTGTATTCAGAATACAGCGTGTATCTAAAGTACATTATGTATTTAGAGTACAGTCTGTATCCTGAGTGCACCGTTTATTATTACTACATCGTGTGTTTAAAGCACAATGTCTATTTATAGTATGTCGTATATCTAGATTATTGAATATGTAATGCGTAGTATGTATCGCGAAGCATCGTCTTGTATTGTACTCTAACAAGCACTTCCGAGGTCAACATCTCCCCACCCCTCACCATGACTCCTCATCGGCCTCTCCAAGTTTTCCTCGACTCAAGATTCCTCACCGTACTCATAGCCTAGGCGCAGTGGGCTGAGACTCTTAAGAAACAGAGTACCAGAGCATCATATAACAAGCCCATTTATACACTTGTTCTCGTGCACTGGTGGCCGAGATATTACAGGAGGATCGCACTGTCGCGAGACCGAATTACTTCACTATGGTGCTTCTTAATGTGAGTGTCGAGACTCATCCTTGTGTCATTTATCCTCTTGAATTACTCAACGGTCCATTATCCCATCAGACATTCACTCCGAGTAAGATGAGATAGAAAAGATATTCTAAGTATAGAAAAGATATTCAATGTCGGCTCGGAGCAAGGAGAAATTTGAAGGATGGGACTGAAGAGTTATCAAGATCACAATAGGTGTGTTCGTTCCGAAGGAGCAAGGTTGCTTCAACGGTGGATGGTTTAGCACAGTGCTTCATAAGAATTAGTAAGCTGTGAGGAGGACGGGTTAGAGTCTCAGCTCAGGCCGTCAATAGTCGTAATTCTAAATATCTTACTTAGTCTTTGTTTCAACTATCCTTACGTTTGTATGATTGGGACTGTCTAATTCTTTAATTTGAGTTGCACTCTATAATGCTTTAATTTTGCTTATACGTGTTCCGTAAAGTTTGAAGTTACCGAAATTCAATGTTGGGCAGTATTTAAATACATTTGTGTATATGAAATTGTATTTTCAAAAACATTTTAAAACGTGTACTTAAATACTGTTTATCTGTACAATATTTGTGTATTTAAATACAATGTACGCTAATACATTGAAATAATTTTTTGTTTAGTTCCGACGCTTGAAACGAGTTTAAACCTCCAAACACTAGACTTAAAACGCGTTCAAACATCGTTGTAACGTAGTGGCTCTTTGGTTACGTCCACAGCTTGACAAGCAGTTCAGGGATCGTCGAGCAAGAGTCGAGCAAGAGTAGACTTCTGTCCTCTAGTCTAGTCTTGTCGTATGATCATGTCGCGTTGGCGTCGAGGTGAAATAGACTACTTACAGTAGTCCAGTTCACCAGTTCCAAGGCCGCAGCGATGCTTCCCAGGTGAAGTGGACTAATCTCAGTTTACCAAGTCCGTATAAAAGAACTAATGTGATTGATTGGTGTTTTCGTTGTGACTTGTGATTTGTTGGTGTTTTTGTCGAAGAAAATTGTGCACATCCCATTTTCGTGGGTAATAAATATAAATTTGTGACTATTAATATCGAGCTCAAAACATTTGAATTATTTTTTGTTATTATTTTGTACATAAAGTCATTGTAAACAATCTCGTAGAACGTGCATCTGACTAATCTTGAGGTTTGAAAATTAACTGAAAATAAAAAATAAGATATAAAAGCTGATATGAATATATTTGTTACTGTTGAAATAACATTTACTGTATATAGACCTGGGGGACAGCTCATAACTGCAAATAATATACAAACAACTTGCTTTACAGTTTGTAATACATTATTTTAGGTTACTATCGGGTCTTAACGTATGTTTTATTCATTTCTTGATTGATAAATTTAGTGTAAGATTATATTAACCGTACTTATTTGCGGCTATCAAAATCACTTAAATATTATTTGTACTTTCAGATTTTGTGATAATTATTATAATACATATTATGGACCCAAATTTACACTCCAAGCAATGAGCATGTCAGGCATATTTTGCTACATCAATTTCAAAAGGGCAGTGCAGCAAGTCCAGCAGTAACATCGCTCACGAACACGTACGGATATCATTTGGTAACCCAAAGGAGTTGTAGAAGATGATTTCACGTTTCAAAAAGGATGCCTTTAGTCTTGAGGATGAGTTAAGAAAATAATGCTCCAAAAGACTCAGTTTTGAAGAACTTATTTCTGGCTGCCATTGATGATTCTTTCAAAACAACTGGAACAATGAGCAAGAAGTTTAACGTGAGATGTATGACCATATATCATGAAATTATAAGAATTGTAAAGTATCCATGGCTGGTAAACGGATTCCACACAATCTTTCAGAGAACAATTTCCAACAACGTGTGAACTGTTGTCTTACTACGTTCTGTTCAATTTCAAACCTAATTCTTAGAGAGAATCGTTACTGGAGATGAGAAATGGATACCGTACAATTGTGTTAAACGTAAAAGACTGTGGCTCGGCCGTAATTCCAACCTTATTCCACAGCCTCGACGTAGTCTGCAGCTGAAAAAATTTCTGCGTGTGGCGGGACATAAAAGGAATTGTTCATTATGAGCTGTTAACTGACAATGAAACTATAACTTGTGCAGTGTACTGCCAGAAGCTATGCCGTTTGAAGACTGTTCTAAAGGAAAAAGGACCTTCGTCGGTAAACAGAAGAAGAGTGATCCTGCACCATGGGAATGCCAGACATTCTCACTGAAGAAGAATCTCACTGAAAAGTTTGGTTGGGGAGTTTTGATTTACCCACCATGTTCTCTCGATTTTGCTCCAACAGATTAAAATGTCTTTAGAAGCTTATAGAATCATCCTTGAGGATAAATGCTTACATCAAGAGAAGATGTTGAAATGAAGCCAAATTATTTTTTGAGTCACACCCAAATGAATTCTATGAAAGAGGCATCAAAAAGCTTACAGAAAGATGGAAAAAAGTCATTAGTGACAAGGTGACTGTGCCAATACTGAAATAAATCTTGGTTTCGCTGAATTTTCATTCCAACCAAAAAATGTACAGAACTTTCATTCCAAAAATTGACTGAACTTTCGTTGCAGCCTGATACCTGCCGTTCCACTCCCGGCATAACATTATTTTAGATTCTTCTATCGACTACTTTTATGCCTGTTATATCATCTTGCATCATCCGCCAGCATAGTCGACTGTTGAGCGAATCCGCTTGCGATGAGAAAGACGCGAGTTCGAGACTCTACTGCCCTGATAGAATGATTTTACGGCCAGGGACTTAGGTATCGACCTAAGAAAGGACCAAAAGGCTCGTTCCTATCGCGTCATTCTTTACTATTACTGAATGATCTTGCTAGAAATAGATAATTAGTTGTATACACACTTGGTATACGAATGACAAACATATTGAAGCATAATTTTTTATTTGAATTCTAAAATTTACTTGAATTTTCTTCGCCATTAACAAATGATGCCAAGTTTCGTGTATGACTCTAGTATTACCAACCGGAAATCAAAAGAATCAAGTTCGTCACGTCCAATCCGAAACTCACGTGCGTGATCTTGTTGAGGAAATTCAACTTAGGCCGCTATTTGCATCAAATAACTCCTCCTGTTCGAACTTAGCCTACTTATAAATGCCTACTTCAAATTACCTGACAACAAATGATTTAAAGTCCACAATTTCTTTATCTTAAGTCATATGGAAAAATGTTTCACATTCCAGCTGTAACAATGACCTTCTAGGAGATACAAAATTTATTCAACAAAAATATCCCCCGTGAAACAATGGATATCCAACGTCATTTTTCAATTTATTCAGCTTAAGTCGTATACATAGAATTTGAGAGCAAATTTTAAGTGAGTGGTTGCTCTATATGGCCAAAATTATTCACTATATACACAAGCCAACACTTGTTTCGGTAGCAATAGATTTTGAGCTGTTATAACGTATATTTCTAGTGCTAATTTCAGGTATGCCGTCCATTTTCTCTAACACCTTCATTTTTCGCAAAATGTGCATCGATTTATCCGTATTAAGCCATTTTATATTGCTCACACAACTCATATAATAAAACGAGGACTGTAAACAGTTCATTGTTACGAATGTATAAATGCATGGAACAAAACCTGATACACGTGCAAAACGTTTTTCAAAATAATGCAAGTGAAACCATAAATAAAATGAGCATTAGTTTCGGAATCTTGTTTTATGGAACATTCGTGAATTATTAACTTCACTAATACAGTTGTTTTATTAGTTCTATTATCTATCCGTCGTCCAATGCGTATCCCATCGTCCGTGATAGTGATCTTCCATTGTCTCAAGACTCTGGTGAAATCTTTCCCCCTGCTGTGCACATGCAAGCAAAGACAAGAGAGACTCTGTAGTGGGCGGAGCCTGTCATCTGCTACCCTGATTTTTTAGATCTTTAATTAGCTGCGCTAGAAGACGAAACCTGAATGTTTAGCTTCGTAGCAGCAAAACCGACACTCAGCAGGTCTCTGCGTGAGGCTATGAGCCAGGGGTTTATGGAATCAGTAAGGAGGCAAAAAAGGACATTAAAATATAAGGGTTATTAAATTTTAAAATTGTGAGAAGGACCATACACAGTAGTCAGTAAGACCCCATTCACATGAGTTGGAAAACTCATTTACAAGTGTCGAAAAATCCATTCTAGTCCCAAGGTCCTATCAGAGAATGGCTTTAAACTGTTGTCCGACCGTTATTTATCCCAGTAGTCTTCAAACTTTTAACCGCCGCGACCACCTTTAAAAGATTTTATTTTTGTACGACCCTTTAACTTTAAGAAAATGAAGAATAAAATATATATTTGTAAGAGAAAAATTTAATGTTTATAAAGAAATCGATTATACTGTAAAAATACACATTTAAAATGTGTGTGTATTTTACACAGTAGACCCAAGAAATCTATAGATACTATTAGTGGCATTAAACAATGTCACTTATATTTAATTAATGGGAATGATGCGTCGGCATTTTCTTACACAGGTCAAATATATGCTCTATTTTTGTTAATATTGGTTTAAATACAGCTTCAATATTTACTAAACTAGATCGATATTTTGTTTTGAGATTAATTAATGCCGAAAAAGCCCTTTCACATAAATATGTTGACGCGACAGGTAGAAGAGTATCCATTGCAAGTCGTGACAAGTTTGGATATTCAAATTTGATGCCAACACAAAACGAATTTAGACTTATTTTAGCAAACATAGTTTTTAGAGAAGAATCAAGAAAGTTCTGCAAGTTCTTCCTGTGTCTTTAGTATGAGATGACACTTTTTCGACTTCAGTATCAAATGAATTTTGGATCCAATCAAATCGGCTCATGTCTGTTTCTTGAAAAATATATCTTTTAAAATTTTCCCCTAAGCTTACCAAATTCTTAATTATAATTGGTTTGATTATTTCAAAATTTAGTTAGTTTTCTGTGATGAACTCTTCCAGACATGGAAACAACTCAAATGAGTTGCATTTTACATTCATCAACCATACATTACCTTTCGTGAGGAAAGCTTGAATTTTTTAAGTTAATGTAAGAACATTTGTATTTTCGCCTTGTAACGATATATTGAGGTCATTAAGCTTGTCAACAATATCTGATAAATAACGAAGTTTGGAAAGCTAATTTTTGTTTTCGAAATGTTTCACAAAATATGAGTCGTTACCAGATTAAAATAACATGACTTAATTTTTTTGAAGTGATCAGCATTCTTAAAGCCCGACCTCTTAAAAGCCATCGAATGTCAGTCTGAAGCAGCTGGGATTCAAAATTTGAACCCATTTCTTTGCACAAATTTGCAAAGAGCAGAGTATTAGGAGCACGGGTTTTGATGTAACTAATTATATTAACTGAATCTTGTCACACTGCACACAACTCTTTGTTAGTTTTTGTTGTTTCTAGCACCTCCCAATGAATCATGCAATGAGTGAAGGTTATACCTTCATTGCATACAGAGCTGACTTTATTGTGGAAACCCACTTTCCTTTCTTTCATTGCTACCCATACCTTCCCCCTACCCTTCCCCACATGATGAGGGGGGGTGACTCAGTCTCCTCCTAGCCCAGCTGCCGAAATGGTAGAAAACATTGAAATTGAATCGCGTGTGTTCGAATGCCTGCTCGTCACTTGCTCACCACTGCGTACAAAGCGACAAGTGGGACAGGTGAGCGAGCGATACTCGAAATCCGAGCCAGTATCCAAGCCACCAATCCGAACACAGTCGTATCAAACAAAAAAAATCATCCAATCTCGGTACCACTCGTCACTGGGACTAGCTAGAGCGGTCAAAATATATTAGCGCCAATCGATAGCGTACGGTTAGTACTCTTAGAAGTAGGTTAGTGTGAATTTATATTGCACGCATTGCAAGACCTAAATTTTTTCCAAAACCCCTCGGTACAGCGATAAGCGCTGTGGCGGAGTGACCCCCAACGGTTGGCCACTTAGGCTAGGTTCTCTAAATTTTACAGTGCCTTCTAGTGATAATGACTGTACGAAGTGAAGATTTGCACCGGCTAGGCAATCGTTCTCAACGTGTTGGGAAAAATGGATAATAGTGATATGATTTGATATTAATTTGCAATTAACATGACAAAATACTATGCAGAAAGACATCCTAATCAATGAACATGTTAACAGAAGGCTTGCTAGCGGCAGAGCAGTCAGATTCTTATACAATAGAAACTATGTTCAACCGGGCTGGAGGGTGCGGAACTGAACGCCTGACGAACTGTGACTGAGTTTATGTTTCTACGACTATACAAATTTATCCACCTCTGCTGTACTTATTGAGGCGTAACTACCCAAAACGCATGTATATTCCTCTTTATTGATAGTCAACAGTTTAATATTAGTTAATATTAGTTTCAGTGAAATTTTCCTCAAAGTCCAGCTTAGAGCTAAATCTAGTGCTTATACATTTCTCAGTCAAGTAGAGACAACGGTTGAATGTGTGTAGCTCCGAAGCAAGATGTTACCATCTCGGAAGTTCCAGAGTTGCCTCTGCTTGGTTCTTAAACCCAGTTCATAGTATAGTTTGCGGTTTATATATGTAAATTATCATACATGTATGTAGTATAGTGTATTAATTCACTATATATACCATGCATAGATAACTATATACATATTCCAGTCGTTCGTTTTACCTAGATCGGGGCTGAAAAATCCAGCAGTGGCAACCCTACAACCGAACTACAACCACGCAGCCTGTGCTTCGTCTGTACCTGTACTTGATGCACACAGCGTGTGAACATCATACATACATGTCTACGAGCTTCCGTACATGTGCATTGAAACAGCGACATGAACGTGGCTCTTTTCACGTTTACATAGCTTCATTTACATCTTAGTGCCACGCAAAATGTGTGTTTGCTAGAGCTCCTACAAATTTTTTCGTAGATTTTGTATCTCTATAAAGTTGTTTTGATGTAATTTTTTTCCTGTAGCGGTGAGGAAATTCGGCCATGTGTTTTGGAAGAAATTCTAACTCTCATTACAATATTTTTTTATCGTCTAAACAAGGCATAAATATGCACGTAAAACAATAATTTATATTATTTTTGTATTGCAATGCTGTTTCATTTCACAACGGTGAAGTGTTGCATCAAGCCAGAAATATATAGCATTGAAACCTAAAAAGGAATACATCCAATACACTTGTTTGCTGTATAATCAGAGTTAAATTATTTAGGCTATCCAAAGCTGAAAATAATAAAGCCCGTTTTAGTAACTTATTTCTTCTATGTACCAAATTCAGGTCATACATGCACTTAATGGACGTATTAAATGAATCGTTTAGATAAATTAAGAAATTATGTCTCAACGATAGAATTTAACAAAGCTATTAGTTTGAGATGTGTGTGTGAAACTACTTGGGGGTTTGTGAGTGTAGTGCTGTTGTCAAAAGGGTATTTGTGTTTGAGTCTGTGGGTGTACTCGTCTGCGATTGTGGTGCGTACCTTGCTAATGCTAGCGTAGTGGTGTATGAGTATGTCTGCTTGTTTCCGTCTTAAGGGTATGTTCACATCAGTGGTGATTGATGCATGTGTTTGGGAGGCATTTCTGTTGGAATTTTTAATATTTTTAATGGTTATATGGAGTTTGCTAGAGTTTTTCTTGTGGTCTAGTAATTCGACGAAATTTTTCCAGTTTTCTGTTTGCTTTTTAGTAATTTTCCTGTGATTTGTTCGTTCAGATCATGGATGTGTCGTGTGGTTTGGTGAGTGTGCGGAGTGGGTGTATATCTGAGATCGTTACGTTCTCTGATCAGTCTATATACTTCATGTGTGAAGTTTGGGTTATAGTGCTTTCTGTTACCTTTTGCAATGAGTTTTTGTCAACTTTTTATTGATAGAGTTGAATTCTGTTACCGTTTGGTTTATGTCATTTATGGGGTGGGTGTTGAGTGCTGCGAAAAGTTGTTCTGTTTGCTCGGTGAACCTTTCCTAGTTGGCTTTTTTATAGTTCGTGTGTGTTTGCCTGGGATGGGTCGTAAGGTCCTTGCCAGTGTGAACTGTGACGATAATAGAAACTTCGTTTTTTTGTATAATAATATATACCTAATTTAGATATAAAATTCACCAATAGTGTTCACACTTAAAAGCGCAGTAACTTTTATTATCATATTCGTATTCTTCATTTGCCCCGTATTTTTTTAGTGACATCAGATGGATTGTTTTTTTTTATAATTTTAAGTTGAACAATAACAAACTATGAATTAACTTGGAACGTAAAACGTGCGTTTCATCATGTAGAAATACATGTGTATGAAGGACGGTTATGACTTTTTCTCTGTTCGATGGTCGGGTATGTAAATAAGCTAATTATTAATGTTAATGTGATATGTTCATCTTGACCGAAGTATTATTTGAATGAAGTTTATCGTGATTCAGTAGTTGTTGGCAGTAGTATAAGTTAGTATCAAAAATTAAAAACCTCAGCAATATTTCACCAGTGATGAGTCAGAACTGTTTTGGGTGAAATTGCCAGTGCTTTCATATTTTACTGAAAATGGGGTTCCTCAGTTTTAAGTTAGTAAGGATACAGTAACCCTGATTTTAGGCAATAACGTTACTGTACCCGACAAAGTGTAACCTCTGCTCCAATGCATCGCTCAGAAAACCTGACCATTGATGAATAGTGAGAACGAAGTTTACAGGTAACAAGGCACATCAATGAAAAAGTTCGGGTATCGAAAACCAAATACATTCCTCGAGTAATGCGATTTATTCTTCTTACCCTCTGTCGAGACACAATTTTCAGAATGATCTCGACAACAAAGTCATGTTCTAAATAAAGCTCGTGAGCTTGATACAAATTTTACTGATCAGTATCCTCACATACAATGGCATTTATGGCACATATTCCAACTTTCCGACTACAACCTTCAAGTTAATATCTGTTTGTGGGATAAATAGTATTAATACTCATTCAGTGTTGAAATTAATCGTTCAGTCTTGACATTTAACATGTAGAAAATAACGTAACTTCATGGTTAAGGAACAAACTGAAGGTAATAGAGGTAAATTCCACTATTACTTGCTACATAATTTTTATAGATAAATTAGCTAAACAATACGCTTTCAATCATTAACAATAATTCAAGTTCGAAGATCTTATATTTTTAATTCCAATATCTACATTGAAAATTTTGAAAGCATAAAATAATAAGGTACTGAGTAATTCGAATTGTTTTGTTCTACATACCCATGTTATTAGTTTATTAGATGCAATGATAATTTATTTTTGCTCGTACGCTTTCAACATGATCAGTTATTTTGTTGCCATTGATTAAATTGGCCATGTTGTACACAAGCACCTTTCGATTACATGCACATACAAATAGTTCAAATTAGCGATTCGACTTTTTCGCGATTCGACACCTGCACATTAGAAAGTATTTTCACACATGCAATGATAATCTATTTTCCAATTGTTAGGCTCTGAATAAAATAGGCTATTGTTTTTTGTCGAGCCCCAAATGTGAATAATCATGCAAGATGCAACCTCCACGGGGTTTTTAACGACTCATTTGTGTTCTTTCTGTCACCAGAATTTTTGAGTTGTTTTGAACTCAGAACTTAAAAATAACGTCAGAGTATATATTTTAAAGTTTTTCTCGATCATTGAATTACTTATCATAATAGATGTACCCAAAAAATACTTTAATATTCAGGAATTTCAAAATTTAATCGGGTTGTATTACATTCTATATGTATCAACATTTTTGGAAACGAATAGCTTCAGTATTTGTTTTCCTTTAGCTGAGATCCCAAATTAACATTGCTATAGTTACTATTAGAGAAGTTTTTCTGGTTTGTTTAAAAATACTATCGCTAAAATTTACGTCAGTAAGACAGTATTTAAAGGTTTCAGACGAAATTAAGTAGACAATAGTATTACCTTGTCTTTAAAAATTGTTGCTTCATTACACAGAAGCAACAAACCCTACTTAATTGAGTACGACATTAAAACCCTCACATTTCAGCTGAAAAAATTTTTTCCTGCATATACTCGTATGAACGAGCGTATTTTTTTGAAACTGAGTTTTAAAATTAAAACAAGTGCTGGCATTCTTATATTTAATATACAAAATACACAGAGATAGTTAAAGTACACAACCTATTGATTGAGCTGCAAGATAATTAATTTATTTGGACTAAAATAATTACACCAGAAGGAAGAGGGGCGGAACCTAGCACCCTCGAGCAACCAATCGCAGAGCAGCTTTAAAGGACGCCTAGGCAGAGCTGTGCTCGCAAAGAAGGGCGAAAATACGAGTTCGGCATGAATGGTAAAAGAGACTACTGTTGATTAGTCTCTGTTAGCTGTTCTGTGCTGTCGCTGACTCAGCGATGACAGAGGCGACTATGATCCAGTAGTCTACTCTATATTTTCCACGGGAAAAAATGCAAGTAGTCCACTAATGCTATCCACCCTTCATTTGTAACACACCGGGTTAGAAATTGATAAGATGGCCTCTAAAAGTTCTATTTCATGTTCTTTACTCTCTTCAAGTCCCGATTATAGAGAAAGGACACCAGTGCACCCTATTTTTGATGGAAAATATTTTAAAATAAAAAACAATCTTGTGTTTAACTCAAGTGTGAATGCTGTGTGGCCAAACGATCTCAGCCGCCATGAATAGTACAAAGAATCTTTGCACGCATATCAAGGGAAGCAATATCTTTTATTGTACTATTCTCTGATAACTTAGCAACTCTGTATATATATATATATATATATATATACAGATTTTTATTTTATAAACGTGTTCATTTCTTATTAATTGACGACTCGTTCCTAATGGTCACAGGGAAATTTCATGGGGAATATTTTATCGTAAATCCAAGGATCCATGCTGTATAACCAATAATAATTAATAATTATAAAACTATTTGCTTTTATTTCATGAGTTATGATGTCTCTGTGACGTGTCTGAAATTTTTTACCACATTTGAGGTCTCTATGTTCTTCTTTTTTATGTGGCTTATATTTCACTCACAATCTATTGTGTGGGATAATATTTTATCTCTTTAAGTTGAATTAAATATATTTTCTATCATAAATTAAAATTCGTGTTGTACGCGTGGAATTTTCAAAATTTCAAGCATCATTTTTAGAGTTTCAAGCATCATTTTCATCAACATTGGCTGTGAAGGCGTTTTGCGAGGTTAAAAATCACTCTGCTACGAGATGGAATTCACTAGACCTCCCAACTTTGAAAACATCGGAAATAGAATTCATTTATGACTATATTTGTGATTTGGGAACCATCGCTACTGCAATCGATCACCTGCAATCATTCTTTACGGACGCTTCCTACCTACTCTTCTCACTGTGCTGATTAAAGTCGGTGAACGGAAGTCAAAGCAGTTAAAACATTGTGTCCCCACTCATATAGGCAGATTTCAGGGCTTTCAGAAAAGGTTTCAAAAATACCTTCAGCTAGTTAATGAGCCAGACGTTCATGACACTGTATGTATTGGCTACAACCATTCATTTTTTCAAGTTGCAATGGGTGAATATCAACAAAGTGTGTGATTGGAAGAGCAGAATGACTTTACTGAAAAATGACCTCACAATCTCTGCCTCGATATTCCAGTCTGCAAGTTCTGCCCATGCCTCAGAATAGGCGAACTTGACGTCGTCTGAAGATGAAAACTTTAGCTGCTAAAAGAAAAGCTCATTCAGCGAATCCTCAGTAAAATTTCAGGTTATGGCGTACATCAACGACAGTGACAAAAATATTGAAACCTTGAAACGGTATCCTCTTATTCAAAAAATAGTTCTTCGTTTTAACACTACTTTGCCGTCTCCTGCCCCTGTCGAAAGGTTATTCCGTCTTGCTGACTTAACAATAATCTCGCATAGAAATAAATTTACCCACTAAACTGTTAAGCAGTTTATATTATCGAGCTCTGGTAAAAACTTTCAATTATTAGGTTCAAGTTCTGAGGTTTTGAACAGCATTTTCATTGCGTGAGTTCCTTATGAGAAATTAACGTTTACGAGGAGTAAAATTTATACATGCATTTTATACTCTTAAATCGAATATATTATCGGGAGCACATAAAGCACTTTGCTTAAGAGTGTGAAAGCTTCGACTGATATATAGTTACTCCAGCTGAAAATTAAAGTCTTATAATATTGAAATATGAAGGTCCCGTATTTTCAAGGATATGAATTATAGTAATTATATTTTGTTTGATTTAGATAATGTTTGAATGCCAGGTTTTTCAACTTTTTCAGGTTACTAGATGAAAATCAATAGTGATGTACTTCTGCATCCATTAGAAAGACGTTCCAGCAAGGAGAAGGAGTGTCTCTCCTCCACGAAGAGAGACACAGGAGGAGAAAACGAATGAATAAGGTCTACTTACATACAAAATCTGAACCTACAACGGACTTGTGCAACCCACAATGGTTACGCCCTTGATCATACCACCAAGGAGCTTCTCATTAAACGAGTCTCACAGGAATGTACTCAAATTATGTCTGCATAAATATACTGTATAAGATAGAATTCTTCCGAGCGTCGTCTTACATTAGCTATTTATTCTAAAAATAATGTAGGACAATATAGGCAAGATGTTACGGAACTGCACTGATGTTTGTTTTAAAATTGAATAAAAAATAGTAGTTCAAAGTAAAATGATACTTTCTATCCTTTTTATTCTTTTTTCTATTTGATTTATAAGCTGTAGGGGTCAAAACAGTTGTTTGGACAATAATAATTGTCAGTCTTGCTCCTTTAAATTCTGGTCGCGTTTCAATAATAGTGAAGCTAGTTTGTCATACGACAGTACAGCGCACGTGCACTTAAAATGACGCCAAGATTAGAACTCTCAATGAATTAAATCTTTACGTCTATTGCGTACACTCATTTTACAAGTATCTTGATTCTTCATTATGTTAATTTAGTTTTAAGAGAAAAATATTTAAAGACATTTCATGCATTTAGTATTTAGTATCTAAATACATTTGAACGATGTATATAGTATATAGTATTTAAATACATTTAATGTATATAGTACCCATCACTGCTTAAATTAAACAACAACTAAGTCAGCTTGCTGAGGTTTAAAAGAAGACTTATTCGCCAAAAATTTGCGAATAGTACTCAAACTGAGAATCTTTCGCTAAATTTTTCTGTTCGTTGAAACCTTTAACTATTCTTGCTATCTTTTTCTGTAGGGAACACTTACTTCTCCCTGACTTCTGCTTAAATTTTCTAACAACTCTTCTCGACCGATCGTCTTCATAACACTGATGTCAGTGTAGTGATCACTCTAGTAATCACTCTCCAGTCCCAATCCTCCGCCATCTTTTATCTCCGAGCAGACATTGAATATCTTTATCTTAGTAGGAATGAGCGCCTGAGGGAGTAAGGAACCGTCGAGGAACCCAATAAGAGAAAAGACAATTAAAGGCAGGATGAGTTAAATACTTTGTACTTGGGTATTTGAATATTATATTAGTTGTATCTTCTTTCTTCAATCTGTACGTCTTGCCAGCAGGGTGCCGAGACGTATAGTGTTGAAGCACGTACACTTCTTGTTAATGCATGGGTTGTTTGAGCCCCATCCTGTCCACAAACAGGATGGCTGATTTCTGCTTTGAAATCAGCCATGTTGCTCTGCTGTTGGCTGGAAGTTGAGTTCTTCAAGTGATGAGAGTTTTTGGTAGAGATGTTGACTTTGTAAGTGCTTGATAGAGAGTCCGTGAAGGTTGGTGCCACCAGGAACAAGCTGAAGAAAAGAATTTGGTACAGATTGTACCAGAAACAGGAAGTGAAAAGAAAAGGGACAGCAGGAGGCGAAAAAGGCGCATTGCGCAGAATTGGGTGACCATGAAAATTTTTAATGGAGACTGATTGAGGGCTTAGTATATATTTACATCTATACATAAACCCATCAGGGCTTTGTATTTACAAATATGTACAGTATATATAGTGGTTTATGTACATATTTTGCAAATATTTACAATTATATGTAGACGCATGTATGTGCATTTTTTCCTGTACACGTATGTACAGTTTTTTTTGGACATCCATATACATACACACACATATATACACATATATGTTGCTTTTTGACACATACATAGACACACAGACATATACATATATACATATACTTTTTTTCACAGGCACAAATGTACATAGTTATTACATATGTAGAAAATTTGACCGGGGTAGGTTATTGAGCATTAGGTTTGATTAGGTTTTTAGGTTATGAAGTGAATACTGGACAGGGGATGAGGATGAAATTATTAACAGGTAGATAGGGTAGGATTTATATGTACACATGCACAAGTGTATACAGATTTACATATATACAAGTTGGATTAAGGTAAGTTCCAGATGGGGTTACAAAGTTAAGGAATTTGCAAGGGCAAGGATAAGGGTAGGAATATTAGTTTTAGGATGTGGTTGTGGTTGATGATTTGAATGTCCTGACTGTTTGATGTAAAATTTGGAAGATTGAAATAGTGGGAGTTTTATTAATGTTCTTCTGTCATTTTGGTGAATACTACGCTTTTGTCCTATTTAAGTCAACGTCATGCTGTCTGACTCTCCACACAGGACCCGGGGTTCCAACTGCCCTCCCATTTTAGGCCGAGTGCCGTCCCGCGTTGAAAACCCGTTATCTCTCAACGCGACTGCCCTCGGCCTTTTGTCCTGTTTTACTCGTAATCTATTAGAGGTGTCTTGGTTGTGGTGCAGGGGCCAGGGCATGCAGTTTCCTTTTGAATCTATGGTGCTGTTGTTAAGTTCCGGCGGGAGAGTGAGACTATTGTATTAATGTATGTCTATTGTTAGTAAATTGGACCAAATTTTATTTGCGTGTTCGTGCAGAAGGATGTTGATGGGTGGAATATTTGTGCTTTCGTGAAAAGATTTGGCTGGTGCAAAATCTGTCCAGCTTGTGTTGGTTATGTAGCGGAGGGCTCTGTTTTGTACTTTCTGTAATTTTGATATGGCTGATGGAGATAACGTGTGCAGGGGGATGACTGGGTATATTAATGCAGACCTTTCAAATGCCATTTATAGTTTTTTCTTCGTAGATTGGGAAAGGTGGGAGAATCTAAGTAGTTTGTTGAGGTTGTTGTTTGCTATTGCGCATCTGGACGTTATCTCATTTTTAAATCCAGAGGGTGAAAATTGAAGTTCTAACACTGTGCCTTTTTTTGTGTATGGAAAGTATGTGTTATCTATGGCGACATCTGCTATCTTATATCGGTTGATGGGGATGATTTTGAACTTTTTGATATTGGCTTCGATTTTTCATTTACTTTCGTATGTGTTGATTTGTGTTATTGCGTGTATTATTTGTTGAGCTGCATAGTGGGGGGGAGTATTTGTCAAAAGTTATTTGAGTGATATCGTCTGTAAAACAGATGTAATCGGTATTGGGTAATGGGGGCGGTAAATCGTGTGTATAGAAGCTGTAAAGTGTTTGTGACAAGCACGTCCCCTGGGATACGCCTGTATGCAGTGTAAACGGGGGTCATGTATATGTATCAATTCTTATTGATACTGTTCTGTCTGTGAGATAGTCATTTAGTGTTTTGATGAGGAGTGAAGGTAATTTCTTTGTGTGAGTTTGTAGATGACTCTAGAGTGCCATACCCCGCCAAAGGCCTTTGACACATCCCTTAATACTATGTCTATTGTGTGTTTTTTGTGCCAGGTTTATTGTTATGGTTTCGTGTAATGTTGCTAAAGCTGTGTGTGTCCCTCTGTATTGTCTAAAACGGTATTGCCTAATGTTGTTGTGATCATGTATTGTTATGTAATTGGTAAGTCTTCTATTAAGTATTTTGTCTAGCAGTTTACCATGTACATCTGGTAAAGAAATGGGTCCGTTATTGTGTACTGATTTTTGTGAAGTGTTTGGTTTGGGGAAAAATATCATTGTTGCATGTTTGACTTTGTCAAGAAAATAGCCAGCTGAAATGGGTATGTTGAATATACATAAAAGGTAATTGATCATATTTTTTGGAAGCTGTTTGAGTTGAAGTGTTGTGATGCCTGCGGGACCGGAGGCTTTTTGCTTGTATGTTTTCAGTGTTTGTAGGAGCTCACCAGGAGTTATTGGGGGAAAGTGAAAGGGATCAAGTCTATTCATATCTCCTGTGTCGTATGGAGTTATTTCATGTGTAATGTTGTTCATGTGCTGCTGTATTCTGTATTCTGTATTCTGTTGCATCCTGCTCTTACCTCATCGATGCTTTAGCATCTCTTTTCTCTCTCCTCTCGAGTCTCATTGTTGCTTTTTAGATCCTAACACTTGATCATATTCTTGATCATAGTCCTGATCATAGTCCTGATCATATTCCTGATCATATTCCTGATCATATTCCTGATCATATTCATGATCATATTCATTATCATATTCCTGATCATATTCCTGATCATATTCCTGATCATATTCCTGATCATATTCCTGATCATATTCTTGATCATATTTTCGATCATATTCTCGATCATTACTCCTAGTTCTCGATCTCTTTTACTCGTGGACTACGGATGTCTTCTGTCCACCAGCTGCCCTACGGATCAATAAATAAACAAAAGCTGAGTACCCGTCTTGTCATTGAATTCCCCCAACTAGAGGTGCACCAGATGACTCCCTTAACCTTGTCTTCTGATAAATTGTTATTACCACAACTCAAAATTTGTTTGGCCCCCACCAAAACATAACATTGGTACATTAACATTGGGGACCCAAATGTGTGCCTCTACTTGGGAAATTCTTGATTTTGTTGTAAACTTTAAGCTGTGACTAGGTAACTCATTTTGATTATGCAGATTGGTAAGCAAGGCAAATCAGAATCTCATGTTCTATTTTGATTCTGTGTCGTGAGGCAGAGAGCAGGACATATTACCAAACTGCATATTGTGTTCTTAGGAGAACCTGTGTATTCTTTTTCTCATTTTTTAATGTATTAGAATTTTTTTTAGCAATTTAGGGGAACAAAATTTTGCCATTTCTTTTGCATAACTAATTACTGTGTTGTGGAGCTGAGGCTATCATAGCAGCGCGAGCATAAATCTACCATATTACGAGACAAACAGCTACTCTTGTCCGGGCCTTAAGTGTGTCCCGTAGGATAAATGATGAGGTCGTTGAAAGTTGGGTTTATTGAAACGCCGTGATCTGAGAACAAATCACAAATGAAGTTTACAGAACTAATTATTTAACTTAAAATTAAAATACTACTTGAGATAATACTGGCATCCAAGATGGCACGCATGATTGTCTTTTCAATGTGCCTACACTAGAATACAGTTCAAACAATTAATCTCACAGTTGCAGCTCAAGTAACAAGTTGCTGCCACTTGTACAAACAAATATAATTTCCTTTTGAAACAATACTAACATGAAGATAATTCCTTTAGAAAGAAAAGCATATAATTGAAGTTTCAGGTATAAATGACTTGAGGTTTACCAACCTCAGTGTTAAAGAAAAAATATCTTATACATCACATTTAAATGCCTGAGTGTCTCTACACAAAAGGGAATTGCCTTGCAAACTTCTTACTCAAAAATATAGTAAACTACCATGATTGACACATCAAAGCACGAGTATTGCTTAGAAACATATAACTGCTGTAATTCAGCATCACAAAAGAAAAAAGAAATGGCTAACTGTATTTAGCAACAGGCACTGTTTGTTATGCAAAAAATCATACACTTGAGCACACTGAATTTAAAAATATAAAAATTGTTTGAGGAACTTTCTTTCCAATGTTGGGTGGTGT
>VCRD01002645.1:7926-31852 GCA_006783055.1 Trinorchestia longiramus
GTGGTGTCCGCCACTGTAGTGGATGGTGGTGTCCGCCACTTTAATGGATGGTGGTGTGTACCACTTTAATGGATGGTGGTGTGTACCACTTTAATGGATGGTGGTGTGTACCACTTTAATGGATGGTGGTGTGTACCACTTCAATCAAGATGTGATGTTAGAGTTTTGATCTTCTAACAGGATGTTACTCAAGCAAACAGACTCCATCTATAAAAGAAATATAAAAATCGACGATCAAATCTTACACCTGATCTTGTTTGCTCTAAATTTTGTTTTGGTGTTCACTTAACTTTGTATTATGATTTAAACTAAAACTTGTATCATTCTTTACACAAAACTTTGTCTCTTTTAGTGTAATACTATGCATCAATGCTTGTACAGAGCATCGATTCTCTTGGATTTCATATTTTTGAGTCAAATTCATCGCACAAATAACGTGCTCAATTTTATTATTGCTTGTGCCTGGTTGACATTTGTAGAAACATACACAAAATACGCGCTGCACACTAGCCTGTAGTAACCCTAAGCTTACTCTTATACAACAGGTGTGTAGGTAAGAACAACACAATAACGTGTTGAAAGAACAATCGTACAAAAAACGAATCGAGGATCAGAAAGATTCGAGCGTACGTTTATATCTACAGCCTGTGTTGTAGTGAAGAAAAGATTCTAACTTTACTTGTCATTCTCAGTTGATTCTAATTTAGCATAAACATCAAGATTCTCAGTTGATTCTCTTTCTGCCTAAATATCAAGATTCTCATTTGATTCTCATTCCTTCAAAATGTCAAGATTGACTGATGACTCTCATTCAGTAAAAATTCTGTGATTCTCAGTTGATTCTCATTCCGTCAAAATATCAAGATTCACAGTTGATTCCCATTCTGTAAAAATTCTGTGAGTCTCATTGGTACTTCAAGATTCTCAGTTAATTCTCGGTGAACTTTTATTCTTGTTTCTGTGCTCAGACTCACGTCCCACAGCTTAACTCGTCACCGTGTGTGGAGAGGGGGAACCTCTCAGACCACCCAGGCGCCCTCTGCGGCCCACCCGGGGACGGGGAGCCTCCATTGGTGGGGGGTGGGTTGGAGGGAGGAAGGGAGCATTCGCTGATATCTTCATTAGAGAGGCTGTCATCCTAACCCCTCCTTTTGTAGCCTAAATGAACCCTTGTGCCCTGACACGGTTTGTTGTTGTGTGCCCGTTTGTTGAGCTCTTTTTCCAATTCTGCCGGTATTGTTGCTCCCATTTTACTCGCATTTTTTTGCTTGGCTCTTGATTTATGTTTTTTATCTCGTATTGAACATTTTGTTGTGTTTGCAATACTGAGGCTTTTGAAAAAGTATATACGTCAGTAGAAAATTCAGTATTGTGTTGATCTTTCCACACATTTAAGTGTACACATATATTGTTTATTGGCGTTGGTATGCATACTCATGCCTTTACTTTTCTCTGATGCATTTAGACGTCACTTTATTGGTCAGCTTTTTCCGTAAATGTTGACTGCCTAGTATTTACTCTTTACGGGCACTGTAATGCCTGACTGCTTGCTCTTCACGCCGACTGTAATGCCTGACTGCTTGCTCTTTACGCTGACTGTAATGCCCGACTGTATGGTACGCGTTACTTTTTAAGCTAATCTCAATGGAATGTGTTCATCTGACCAAAATAAAATTACTGAGACTCAATAATAGAAAGGAAAAGGCAATTGTTTTACGAGCATCGAATATGGTTGTTTGAATAAATAGCGATGCAAAATGAGATTCATTTCATGAAACTTAAATAAGTAACAGAAAATTGTTACGCATGTTTAGGGAAATAAATAGAAACGCAAAAAAATATATGCTCTCTATACCCAGAAACAACAGTTTGCCCCTTCAACAACCATCATTTCTTGAAAAACGAGATATCATCCATTTTTTTATTCGATGTTTGCGTTTAAACAGACTGATGGCATTAACAAATACGGTTAGTAACGATTGTGTTTGATACTTCATTGATGCGGCGTTAGTCGTGATGGTGTACGTTAATTTTTCATGTATAATTCATGCCTCCATAACTCGAAATATCAATCGCTGTTGTCAACAAATTACCATGTCAAACTTGCGTACTTATTCCTAGATTTTGAATCAAAAACAATCAATAGGTAACATTAATAAGAGTGTAATGCTTTTAAATAACTTGGCTCACAGTGCCGTCCTGTTCTTCTACAGATCACACGCGCCCAACAAACGTGTTTGAATTTTCTGTATGATTTCTTAAGTAACGTGTTATATTTTGTTCAGAATTATAAAATGCTTCTACTACGAAATGTTTTTTTTACCGTTTTTTAAATGTGAATTTTTTTAAGTACACTCTTCGTGTAACACCCATCTTGTGTGTCTTACTCTTAGGATGCTAAGCTTAAGTGGAAACTTCCACTTGACTTTTATTTATGCTCCATCTCACACCTCAAGTTCATCTTTGCGCTAGCTCTTGCAATATGATGAGGGTGTGTTAACAAGCATCACAGTGTGGTGGTCTACACTCATGCACCAACCACCGCAGCTCTGTACGGTCTGTTCTCGCTCAGTCCTAAGACCTCTTCTGAGACAAGGCTGTGCAGTTGGACTTTCAATCCTTGAGCTTCGGTGCCTGAATTATTAGAAAGTCTGTCTGCAACTCCGACCCTTAAACAATAATTTTTGCCTGACTTTGATTCCTTGATTCTGACTCCTCGATTCCAATTCCACTGCCGTTTGAACAACCACAGTAGAGCTGGTTTCATATTCTTCCTCAAGAAAAAAACGCACACACGTACTCACTAAAGTACACATTCAAGTGTTCAACACACACAGACACACACACACACACACACACACACACACACACACACACACACACACTTCCGACGCTCCTTCAAACAGTCACACAAATGTTTGCTTGATCGCCTGAGGCTTGAGCAAACATCTCTAATGTGTGTTCTCATTAGTGTGTTCGGTGGGTTGCAAGTGGGTGCCCACTAGTGGTACCCTCCCTAGTATGGGTTCTCATTAGTGTGTTTGGTGGGTTGCAAGTGGGTGCACACTAGTGGTACCATCTCTAGTCTGGGGTCTCATTAATGTGAGTGGTGGTGCCGACTTGGTCCAAACAATAACGTGGAAGAATTTATCATTTTATTGGCGCTGGGTGATTGGTCTGTGAAATAGGTGTGGTTGGACACATGCGTGTTGAACGTGCAGATTTTGAACAGGTGTGAAACAAATAAACAATTCCTTTTTGTGAATCAAAGTAACAGTTTTCGCCGTAATGGAGGAGTGTGTGTCAATACGGAGTGTGTGGTGTCAATTAAGAGTGCGTGTCAATGAGAACTGTGTAGTGTCAGTGAGTGTGTCAATGAGAAGTGTGTGTGCCAATTAGAAGTGTATGCTTGAATTAGAAGTCTGTGTGTCAATTAAAAGTATGTGGGCCAATAAGTACGAGTACATGGCCCGTGGTTGCCCGGTGTTCCGACGCATGAGTCTTGCTTGATTTTTTTGCGTCTGACTGGAGCCCAGCAGGCATTTCCTGCAGGTACCTGTGCTTGAGTCATGGTGTTCTTCAACCTGAACAGCAGTCATGAGCAGGCACTGTGGTTCAGAACCGCCATTGCTGCTCAGAACTGGCATTGCAGTTCAAAACCGTCATTGTGGTTTAGAACCGGTATTACTGCTCAGAACTGGTTTTGCTGCTCAGAACTAGCACTGTGGTTCAGAACCAGTAATACGATTCAGAATCGGCTTTACTGTTCAGAACAGGGACCGTGGTTCAGAACCGATATTGTGGTTCAGAACCGGAGCTGTGACTCAGAACAAGTATTTGAGCGAGTTACTGGATTCATTCATGTGAATTTTACCCCCGAAAAATGAGTCACAAACTCCGAATGTTTTCTTGCATTTAATTTCTGCCTTTCGATTGTTCCGCTTTTTTCAGGTCCTCTCGTACAACTGAAATGGACATAACGCCTATTTGTTCATAAATTAATGATTCATTTAGTGTCACAAATTAACGCTGCGTTTAGTGTCACAAATTAATGCTACATTTAGCGACACAAATTAACGCTGCTGTTGCTGCTGCTTGCGTTGCTGCCTGTGCAGTTGTTTGCTGCTCAGTCTGGACGTGACCATATAAGGAAGACAACACACCGCCCAGTTTAGAAACAGTCTCACTGCTAAAGTTCACTCCTACTTCTTTGGCGCTCGTGAAACTCGACAGGTTAATTTCTTCTCATCGTGTGTTATTTTTTACATTTTTAAGGAAGTTTGAGGCGTGCGGTGTTCCGTGTACGTGAGACACGTTACTAAGTGTATGTTGGGACTGTGTAACTGTTCTCCAAACTTCTATGTTCATATCACGTTGAACTGTTCTTTTCGTAACTAGGTGAAGCATTAAACGATAATTAACGTCAACTAGTTTTTGTGTTGAATTCCCTTCATAAGGAACAAGAATTGGGAAATGTACATACTGTTAATATGAATCCTGAAACATTAAATTCCTCTGCTATGCTAACAAATTTACTCCACATCTCTCTGTAAGCAATGCCCACAAGAGAATAGGTCAATAAACCGTAGCCATAGGTCGAAGCCAATACTACCACCTTGTTATCCAATACAAGGTAATGGATCGACGCCAATACTCCCACCGTGTTATCCAATACTAGGTAATGGATCGACGCCAATACTCCCACCGTGTTATCCAATACAAGGTCGTAAATCAACGTCAATACTGCCACCGTCTTAACATACGGTTATAAATATACTTCTACAAATAATAATTTTTTAAAATAAATGTCACCGTTTGTCCAACTGCTGCTGCGTGTCTACCTCAGCGTCCACGCCAAAACAACCTCCCACTCATCGTTTCATGTCCTCAGCACCAGAGGGTGTGAAAATCTAAGCATTTCTAAGCATAAATTTCATTATGTATCGATTGAAATACAGGGTGTCTCAAAAAAATGTACTCACACTTCGAATGACGAGATCCTTTATTTATGAACATACAGTGAAATAGAATAGCTTCGAATACAGAAGACAGATGTGATTAAAGAATCATGTTCGCAAATGTTCGAATTGATGACCATTATTGTCCAGACAACGCTGATAACGCGCACCAAGGGTGCGTTACATTTACTTTTTTTGAGACACCCTGTATTTAGCTGCTTCTATCGTCGTTATGTCACTCATGCGGTAATACCTGGCATGTGTGACACTTTGGTGTGTGATCTTATGGATTGAAAATTTTTTTATATCTAGATTGCAGAAGATATATTTTTGGTGTATTCACCTTTACAGACTCCAAAAAGTGGTCGACATCTCAGCGTTATGCAGCGTAACTTCTACTGCAGTGACACGTGCAATGTTACTACTACTGTAGTTACACGTGCAGTGTTAATACCACTGCAGTGACAGGTGCAGTGTTACTACCACTGCAGTGACATGTGTAGTGTTGTTACTACTGCAGTAGCACGTACACGATTACGTAATAAATAGATACAGGATTCACAAGTTTACTATGCAAAAAAACATTTTTTCACTTGTTAATTTCATTCTCTTTCTTTTCTCCCTCAGGTGAGTGAAGTTATACTCTTCGTAGCAGAAGCTGCTGAGTATCGCGCATCTCGTGAGTACGTAACTGCACTTAATGAGTAATTGCATACATTTATTTATTCATGTCCTTACCCATTAGCACATGATTTTATTTTACAACTCATTTTTTACTCACCTAAAGAGTCAAAAAGGTATATCTCAAGACTCTGTATTCATGTTAGGACCGAATGATACTTTGGCGGCAATCAAAATAATGATTTAACAAAGTAATAAGTACAAGTCTTTACCAGGAGATTGATTTTTCCAATTGAGTTCCCGTTGGCCAACGTAATCCAGTATTTTGAAAAAATTTGGGCAAAATCACTTACGAAATCAATCTCATTACTTTTACTACAATAAATGTAGAGGTACGGCGTACGGTCTACGTTTATATTTCTTTCTTGTCAGCTGTTGTCAACGGGGCTGTGAGGAAAACTAAATGATTACATATCTTATATTTAGCTTATATTTAATCTGGAAATCCCCTGTTATTTCAAGTTGCAGCTATGAAAAAGTTTTTTCAAGGGGTGAATTCTCGTTTCGCATTATATTCATTTTCAATGATCCATGCGCAGGGCATCGACCTAGTCAAGGCACGCGTTATTCGAAAGATTTCCGTGAGTGTCTTTATCTCTCATCGTTTTTTTTTTACTTTCAAGTTGTTCCTTGTTTCATGAGAACTTCTACAATTTGACTCAAAAACTTTAAGGGTATACCTAACAGCAATTTTTCTCTCCAATACCTGAAGATCATGTGTAGTTAGAATAGAATAGAATAGAATAGAATGAGGCTATAGGAACGAACCTTCGGGCCCATTCTTGGGTCGGATAATTACTTCGATAATTATTCGGTTCTTTTACCCAAGTCCCATGCCGCATTTCTAGCCGCGTCAACCATGTCGGCAGCGGGATTCGAACCCGGGTCTTCCCGCTCGCAAGCAGATTCGCTCACCAGTCGACCAAGCTGGTGATACCAGTCGACCAAGCTGGTGATGAGTTGGCTCTACTCAATAATTTTCAATATTATTTTGACTCTGTTTATCCTTTACAATATAAGTAATTTATCCCCGACCAATCTCACTTTCTACGCCTTTAGGATTTTGTTTTCGTTTCCTATCGCTCAACGGCTCTGAGATTAATCTCACTTTTCACGTCTTTAGGGTTTTGTTTTCGTTTCTTATCGCTTAGTGACCCTGAGATTAATTTCACTTTCTACGCCCTTAGGATTTTGTTCTCGTTTCCTATCGCTTGGTAGTCGTGTATCCTAGATACCTTTTGTTCGAGCGGTTTCTAACGCCCTGCAGACTTTTTTTCTTAGTAGCGTTGTAGGGAACCATCCACGCGTACTGAGGATGACAGAAGCGGAGCGAGATGTTGTTCTTTTCGATATTTCTACGAGGTCTTCAATCTGTGCCACTTCCTGTTCTGTCGCGAGACTTCCTTCTAATCCACCATTCTTCAGCCTCCCGCCTACTACAACACCTGTCCCTTTCTTTGTTGCCTTTTGGTGCACTCCAGACGACGAAAGAAAGGATGGATGACTATTCATCTTTTGTCATCGCAGCTGCTGTGTGCTGCAATGTAGGCGATACTCGTCAGTGATTCGTAGAGATGTAGTGGGCCTGTAAAGAAGACTTGGTTGCTTACAGTGGAGTCAGTTAATTGGGTTTCGTTAGAGTAGGTCAGAGGTCCTCTAACTTTATCCACCCACAACTCCCATGTGAATGTCAAAACTCTCCACAAACCTCCTGCGGATATCAAAGGTCTGCGCGAACCCTCTGTAGATGTCAGAGGTCTCCGCTAACCGCCAACTTTTCGAGACGATCTGTTCCCCCTAAGGATATATTCACGCATCTTCTGGAGGTTCATGCATCTCAATTAGAGGACTTGTGCTTCAAACATTTTCTCTCTCCTGATGTTATCTTTGCTTCGCTTTGCCTCATTCCTAGTCTCACCTTCTCTTTTCAGCTATTTCCTGTTCGATGAACTTTTAAAAACGTAGATGGTAGTTTTAGCCATCTGCTACCATAGCTTACGGATAATGAGACAAGGCCGAAGCGAGAGCACTGGAAACTCTTCTACTGGATCAGTTTCTCTGTGTGAACACGAAGCGAAATATCGCGCTTTTTCGATTTTGTTGCGCATCTTTCATTCCTTTGAATCACACACAGCTGCAGTAACTGACACACATTTGTTATGAAAATAAAAATTGTACTTTAGCTCGACATTATTTCTATTATTACATGCACTGTTATATCTTCGATGCTGTTTTCACTAATAATATAAATAGGGATTGATTATCTTCGCTGGTGTACACTATATGCATTTATTTTCTACAAATAGACAGCGGGACTTGGTTCATTTCACAAGCACTGCCAACTAAATTTCGTTTGTGTTGCATGTAAGACTACGTAACTTTGTCACTGCAAAATTCGTAGATCTGTTTTATTTTCACAACGAAACTCTTTGACTTACCATTAATGCAAATTAGTTTTATTTACTACTATTATTTAAATTATATCACCTTTCTTTCGTGAAATAACTAGTGTTGTTGCAATAACATAATTATTTCTGTTTTTGTTACTGCAATTACGCAACAACTTTTTGTCACTGTAATTATTTAATTACTTTTACTTCTAGTGTTACGAGTATTTACCTACTTCTCCTAGTATTGCTGTAACTATGTGGCCATTTCTGCTGTTATCGCTGAAACTGCTACTTGTTTTTTGTATTTACTGCTTTTGTGTAGTCACATTTACACGTATCACAGCTACTACACAAATATTACACAGGGTGGCCTCGAAAAATGCATACATCGGTATCAACGATACAGATATCAGGGTTTCAGAATTTATAATTTTTCATGGACACTCTGTATATTATCCTCCATTCGCTGCGTCGTTTCTCCTAGTATGACCCCCATCATTTACACTTGTCTCCTCTCCATCTGTCGGCAGTTTCAAAACCCCTCCCAGTACGTCGAGCATCCCATTTGTCTGGAGAATTCTAAACCCCTTCGCCCTCCCCTCGAACTTTTTACAAATTTGTAAGTTCCTTAAGTGGCAGAATGAAATTCTGAAATAAATTGTATGTGAATCGTGCGAACAAATTTTACATTTTTAGTGCATCTGAATCACGCATTCATCGAGTGTACGCTAGGTCATCGCAGACTAAACAGACTGGTGTTCAAAAGTAAATTTTCCTTTCCAGAGTGTGAAGTGACTAATGGTGGTTCAATTGTTCAGAACACGCACAAACTTTTCGTTGAAAGTATTTACAAAATTCTTTTTTCGGATATGGAAATTGTATCTAGGATAAGAGTAATGAAACTAGGATAATAAAATTGTATCTAGGATACAAGAATTGCATCTAAGATCAGAGACTCCATTCTACGTTGGGAGTGAACGAGCGAGTGAAGGGCAAGCGTTGTTGAGAGTTGGGACAGCGCGTGTTGATTTGGGAGTGAATGATGAATTAAATTGTACAGCTGCAATGCGCAAAACAACCACAGCGATGGCTGTAGCCCTAATATCATCCACAGCAATGACTGTAACAGTTATTTCATCCACAACGGTGGCTGTAGCGCTTGTATCATCCACAGCAATGACCGCAGCAGTTATTTCATCCACAGCGGTGGCTATAGCACTTGTATCATCCACAGCTGTGGCGGTAGCACTTGTATCATCCACAGCTGTGGCGGTAGCACTTGTATCATCCACAGCTGTGGTGGTAGCACTTGTATCATCCACAGCTGTGGTGGTAGCACTTGTATCATCCACAACTGTGGTGGTAGCACTTGCATCATCCACAGCTGTGGCGGTAGCACTTGTATCATCCACAGCTGTGGCGGTAGCACTTGTATCATCCACAGCTGTGGCCGTAGCACTTGTATCATCCACAGCTGTGGCCGTAGCACTTGTATCATCCACAGCTGTGGCCGTAGCACTTGTATCATCCACAGCTGTGGCGGTAGCACTTGTATCATCCACAGCTGTGGCGGTAGCACTTGTATCATCCACAGCTTTGGCCGGTACCACTTGTATCATCCACAGCTTTGGCCGGTACCACTGCTCCCGTATCAGCATCCCGCTCGTGTGCGCGGTCCTGTTGCGCGGATCCGTGTGTCCGGTCAGGGCAGTTTCCGGGCACCTGCGCTGCCTAGAGCACCTTGTCCGTTCCCACGGCCCTTGCTGCATACTACCTGTTTACTATCTGCTGGTTACTATTTGTTTACTATCTGCTGCTTACCATCTCTTTACTATCTGCTGCTTACCATCTCTTTACTATCTGCTGCTTACTACCTGCTTAAAAATGTTCGCATTAATAATTGAAAAAATGTATAGATAATGGATTTCATTGGAACAAAGTTTATTTTCTTTTTTCCTTCCAGCGACTCGCGCATAACGCATGATTTCTTTTAGCAAGCCGATGCTCATGCTCACTCCCATTTTTCTGCCTGTCCCCCACGAGAACCACGTATCCTAGATACATCGAGTACGCACGTCACACACCAATTCTCATTTCCCCCCTGCGCCAGCCACGCGTCGTAGGGCTGGACGCGCGCGTCTTCATAATATTAAGGCTGACCTCGAGGGCGAATTTACCGTCCATGGTCAGGAAATGGAGCCTCCGTTGCTCGATTAGAGTCGCTATGAGTCGCCTACAATAGTGACGCCCACGACCAATTCTACGGCGCGCCACCTCTGTGATCTTTGTTTCAAAGCTTAGGGATCTGTTGTAAACAGCAACTATCAAGTTTTCGAGCGTTTTTTGAACGATGTGATCACAAACCTTACATTCCTAATCGTCTTGTTCACCAAATAATGTATTATGTCTTGAACATGTGCAATGATGAGTCGTAGTATATTTTTTTTTAGATATTTAGTACTTATGTAACAAAACGGGTTATAACGTTCAGCTGAAACCGTGTTATCTACAACTGCATCCTCTTAGCGATACATATATATCTGATTTATAATATTAGCATAAGAGTAAAGTAATGTTAACATAGAAGCAAAGTCGTATTAGCACAAGAGTAAAATTTTCGTCAAATATATCGTCTGCAGCGCCTACATTAGTTGGACTTGAACCATGGATAGTCTCGTGTTTTGTTCAAACTATAAACAAACCCTTCTTCTCTCCACCATATTGTACCTACCGTAGACCCTTATATTGTCCCTACCGGAGATTCTTATATTGTCCCTACCGTAGACTCTTATATTGTCCCTACCGTAGACTCTTATATTGTCCCTACCGTAGACTCTTATATTGTCCCTACCGTAGACTCTTATATTGTCCCTACCGTAGACTCTTATATTGTCCCTACCGTAGACTCTTATATTGTCCCTACCGTAGACTCTTATATTGTACCTACCATGGACCCTCATTGTGCCTACTATGGACCATCAGATTGTACCCAACATGGATTATCATATTGTACCTACCATGGACCCCATCATATTGTACCCAACATGGACCTCATATTGTACCTACCATAGACCTCGTATTGTACCGCTACTCTTGAAGGATAGGGGTGAGGGGTTAGAGGCTCATGGAGGTAGACTCCCCCCTCATTGTTTTGAGATTCGTGTGTCTAAGGAAACAGGTGTAGGAGAGTCTTAGAGGCTAGAGTTCGTGGGAACAGAGTGTGGTGCTGCACTGCGTGGTGACAGCACCTGCACTTTCAGTCGCCGGCTTCCAACGAAGAGAAACCGCAAATCAAACCTGCAATGGGCTACAGAAAACAGACGGAAGCGCGGTAGTTCCTTAACTGTTCGATGCAATTAGCAGGTTTATTACATGCCGAATTACACACTGATTACACTGCACACCGTGCCTAGCATACTGGCTACACTGCACACCGTGCTTAGTATAAGGAATATTTTGATAGGTAACGAAGTGAAGTTATACTTGCTTTTGCATAAGCTCGTACTAGCTAATTGCTTTGCATGATTATTATGCTAATTGTTTCATTAGTGTATCTAAAACAGGTGACTTGTGCACCTGAATTGCGACACAAAGTTGGGTTTCCTAGTCACGTGAATGCGTCACCATGACACTAGCTTCAAACTTTTCAAAGTTCTATGCAAATTGTCACCGCATGATTCTTTCACAAGACATTATGGGCATAATCATTTTGCAACAAAAAACCATTTCAAATAATAGAAAGGTTGTAATGTTGTATATTCTGAGCATCTAAGGAACCTGCTCTTAGGCCTCCTAGAAAGCATAACAAACGCTCTTTTAATCTAAAACGTAAATGGCTCGTATTGTACGTGCTGTTGTATGTACAGAGGGAATTTTATTGGGAGTGTTTCCTTCTCGCAGTTTTTCCTTCACCTCACTATTAGATGTGTTCAGTTGCTATTGTTTACAATACTCTATGGTGTGGTGTACTGTGTGCAGTAGTTAAGAAATACCGTTTTACTTTTTTATGTACGATGCATGCGGGGTTATCGAAAAAAAGACTTGCCATTTGGGGACCACTTTCTTTTCTAAATATCAAGTCGACACTTCAAATTGCCCCAACGTCATCATAGTTTTTGGTATGATCCCGCATAAATAAATCTCATTTTCATTTGATTTTAAATTTCCATCTGCTTCTCTTCCGTCATGGTTCTACAAATTATATTCGCGAGTGGTGGTGTCAGGAACAGCTACAGCAGTTGACAGTTCAACTGTGTAATACATCAGTTAAGAATTTAACTGTGCATCAGTTACAGCAATTAACTTTGAGAAAAGAGTAATGAACAGTTTAACACAACAGTGCGTCAAGCCGACAACTGCTCGAGCAAAACGGGAGATCAATTCCCGACGAGACCGTACGAACAGTAACCAGTAACGGGGAAAAAATGTGTTTGCCAGAAGAAGCAAGCCTGATCAGTACACTTCCTTCTGATTGGAAATACATTCCGTGTACAGACACACTGGAGGTAGAGTTGCCATCTATGTGTTGCCTGACAGGCTTATCGGAACGCAATGCAGTAAATGAAAAAAGTGTACCTGAGCTTCTAATTCGTTTATTGTATGTCTCTGACTCTGATCTAAAATATGCAATCATAATAATCAAACACACAAATTTCATCGCTGCTGCAAGATACTGTTACAGCGGACACGACTCGTATCCAAACTACACGAGGAGAAGAAGATTTAAGCACGCGAGTTTTATCGTTGCTGCAAGACACGAGTTACAAAATACGCTCCTCGTTTCTCACCGATACGCTCCCAAGACAGCTAAGTGCGACGATGATCTCTAACTAGTTCCGCGATCGAAATCAGTTGCATGTTGCATCGATGCGCAGATGTTACATGAGTAGGATAGTGGTTTGAAAGGAGGTACGATCATCATTAAGGGATTTGTATGGCAGGGTTAAATGGATATTCGCTGCGCAACGGCAGATAATTATAATGGTAGAAACATTTGACGCTCGTAACGGCAGAAAATGATCTCGCCAATCTGCTTGAACATCTGTCACGTTTATGTTAAGATGGGTTTGAAGTTGCTCCCACAAGTCGGCATCAATTTTAGCTACATCAAAAAACAAGGATAAAAATGAATTCTTTTATTCTTTTTAATGTTCATCTAATTTTTGTAGCTACGATGATGGAGATCCGGAGTTCGTACTATAATCGAGTAGCTTGGATACGACTGTCTGTTATTCGTATTATTCAGCTTGGATACACCTTGCACTTTTTACTATTTAATTTCGTAACCTGCCTTTATCTTGTGTTGCTTGCAAAACGCAACTTACAACTTAGGAACGTCTGATTCTGTACACCATTTTTCTTTCGCGGTTTGGAAACGCCTTGTTTTGTTAATTATTTCCATTGCGCAACTCATACGGAACTTCCAAATGCTTTCAACTGCTCTGATCCCACACTTGGAAACTCACCAGCACAGACTAGTTGACATCAGGTCTCAGAATCACGAATGCAGTAAAACACGAGGCTGCACATTTCACGTTAAACAACAACCACACATTTTACGTTAAATAACAGCCACACATTTCACGTTCAAGAACAACCACACATTTCACGTTATGCAGTAACCACACATGCGTGAGTGCGGGGAAGAAAATGTCGATGAACTTCTCCAAACTTTTATGTGTTTTTTCCGTGTGTCTCGTCCTCTCGTTTACGGTCATTCAGGAGATGTTGTGCTGCTGCTGCTGCTGCTGCTGCTGCTGTGGTTGCCGACCCTCATGCTACATCCGGCGTCGCTCTGACCTTGGAGGCCTTAACTCCGTAAGCAGCTACTCTGCTCTAACTCATTCGTGATCTTTGTATATGTTCACAATTTACCATAAAAAATTCCGTGGTATTTTGTAGTACAGCCTAGTTATTTTTGATGCAATAATTTTTGCTGTATATTTTAGAAAGTACTTTTATCTACGACTCGTTAACTGAAATGCTTCTTGTAAACTGTGTTCGTTTATCACATTTTGATCATTAGAAACATTTTAGGTAAATTGTTATGTTCGCCATCATGTAATTTTTATACTATACTTTTCTTTATTTGCACTCAAGTGGGAATATTCTTCTTTAAATTGCTATCGCTCTAACGTGCTGACTAAACCTTATAGTTTCACTAATGTTTCAGGTAAAAAATACTCGCTTCTATGCATATTTAGTAGTTAGCTGTAAACATTAAACATGAACCACTTCATTTGCTGTCAGTCAAAACTCTTCATTCCCATGCTTAAGTATGAACAAACATCAAGAGCACACTGCTTAAACTCCCGTCCAATTCACGTTTTATTGTTTTTTTACACTGTTACATTCTCTTTCACCCTTTTCCTTCCCTTCTCTGCTCTTGCCTTCCCCTCTTAAATAAGGGGCCATATGCCCAAGACACTGTCGCACGTTTGTAAACAAGGGGTTGTCTATTTACGTCTGATTCAAGAGGTTTTTTTGCCTACTTTTGATCAGGTTGATTTTTTTCTCTTCCTGAACATAGAAAGGCAAACGCCAGGTATTCAAATCCCTGGTCGCCCACGCGTGATAGAATAGCGTATCACATTCTCTCATACAACGGGTACCGGAAAGTTCTACCCTGATTTTTGTTAGAAATAATAATTGAAAGAAATGTTACTGAAAAATCTTGATTGCTCAATAAAATAGTCACCATCATCAGATACAACCTTTAGTCATCTACTTGGGAGCTTCTTAATCCCCCTTTTTTAAAAAAATAACATCTTTGGAAGAAATAAAGGAATTAAACTCTGCTTCAACCTTGTGAACATTTGTGAATCTTTTTCCGCTGATGAAATGCTCTCAAGAACGAAATAAGTGAAAATCTGACTAAGCAAGGTCTCACGAGTATGGTGGGTTAGGAAGAACTTCCCAACCTAAGGACTTTATTTTTTCTTAAATTTGTTCGGCAGAATGGGGCCTAGCGTTATCGTGTTGCAAAATGACTCCTTTCCTGCTCACTAGAACAGAACATTTTTTACCCAACGATGCATTTAGACGTTCGAGTTGCTGACAGTAAAGGTCTGCAGTCACAGTTTTACCTTGCTCCAATAACTCAGTTAAAGAAAAGAAAAGAAAAGAGGACAGGACTTTCCGGTACCCCTGATAGATACCGCACTGTATTCTCTAGATGTATCTAGTGCATAAAATTGACGGGTGTCATGAGTCTCCTTCCTCAAAATAAGAATTTCCATTGTTTCAGGATAATATTGCCTCTGTTCTTTTATTGTAACCTTGCCCTGTCTCGTATGATTTCTTAAATATACACTACGGGCCAGAATTATATGCAACTCTATTTTTTGATTCACACTCGCATAATTGTTAATAAAAATTAGCGACACTTGGTACATTATATGGCAATACTAACGCATGCTCAGATCTAAAATTGTAAGATGATCTGCCCAATAGTAAACAAACGGCAGCTATTGACTTGAATTCTTGCAAGTTTCAGCGTGCCAACTTTATATGCAAATCATCTATATAGTGTCAAATATAGCCAACTAGTGACGGAAATTGATAAAATAGATTATTTTAGGAATATTAAATGTGGAAACAACGGCATTACAAAACAAAAAGCTTCAATGTGGTTGAATAGTGCAATTAATATCGTATATAATTACCATGTTCTTTAACAACAGAAAAAAGCCTTTCATCCATTGGAGATGTCAAATTTTTTATTTCATCTGATGAAGTTTCTTTCGCAGTAGTTAAAACGGCCTTCCAGAGGTCATCCTTGGAGGTGTACTGCCTTCCACCGGAGTAAATCATCCTTTTCAGGATGCTCCACAGATTCTCGATGGGGTTTATATTCGGAGAACAAGCTGGCCATTGCATAATTTTCCCGTGCCTGGCAAAAACACTCTCCAAATATTCCTTTGTTATTCTTGCAGCATGAGACGAGGCATTACAATGCATAAATACCATCTCTTTCTGGAATGCCAAATTCTTCATCTTGTACCATGGTAAAAGGTGTTCCTTCACACGTTGACTCCGAAGTGGTACGTATGTGAGCCACTTAGGTTAGGTTCTGTAAATTTTACAATGCCTTCTAGTAATAATATGTACAAAATGAAGATTTACACCGGCCAGGCAATCGGAGGCAACGTGTTAATGAAATTAATGTAGAGTTTGGCAGTCATTTTCACTCCATCTGCGACTTTGAATGGTCCTACCAGTTCATTACCAATGATTGCAGCCCAAAACATGGCACCCCACCACCTTGCTGACGCTTGATCCAGTAGGGACGTGGACCATCCTTGCAGTACTATCCTCTCCCCACCCATCGGGTCCATCAAGATTCACTCGACACTCATCGGAGAACAGAACAGTTTGAAAATTTAACTTCATGTGTTTTTTCGCCCAATCCATCCTCTTTTTCTAGTGGATATCCTCTAATGGAGGGCGAAACTCTGGCATGCCAAATTTTCCAACTTCCCTCAGAATACGGCATCGAGTGGATTTGGTCACATTAGGAACGCCAGCGTTTTCAAACCCTTTCTTGCTAATTCTAAGTGGGTTACGGTGGCATTCTCTCGTGATCCTACTCATGGCTCGATGCGACACAGGTGCTTTCTTACGACGTTTCCCTCTGTCAGAACGACCTTTGCAACGATCAGGGCTGGTCACAAATTTTTTGATGGTACGTTGGTCACGGCCCAATTCTTTTTGCTATTTCTAATGTAGATATGTTAGTTCTCTGGTTTTGAACAATTTTAGACTTCTCACCATGACTCAAAGCACCTTTACGTTCCATCCTGCATATAAAGTTGGCACTCTGAAACTTGCAAGAATTCAAGTCAATGACTGCCATTTGTTTACTATTGCGCAGATCATCTTACAATTTTAGATCTGAGCATGTGTTAGTATTGCTATAAAATGTACGAAGTGTCGTTAATTTTTATTAACAACTATGGGAGTGAGAATCAAAAAATAGTTGCATATAATTCTGGCACGCGCAGTATGTGCTTTACATTGTAACGAGAATTCAAATGGCAGTTAACACAGAGCATCCACAAACAATGTACATGTCGTAACGAAACCGATGCATGCATTTTTTGTGGATATTTTGAAAAGTTGTACTTTCATGTTTCGTAAAGATAAAGTACTTGTGAGTAAAGCAGCAGTGTTTGTTATTAGTAAAGGTACAGTATTTGTTTTTATTAAGGACAGTTTTTGTCTTCAGTAGCTGGCAGCTCCCGCTCCCTCACACACACACGCACTCACATGCAGGTGCACCCAAGACAATCTTCCCACGGTTTAATTGGGCTTTGTTCCTCCAACACCAGTTTAATTTTTTGTTTTTATTTTGTATAATTCGTCTTGGAAATATGTTTTATCTTGAATAAATCCTGCCCGGTAATTTGTGGTATATGAAAGAGCATCAACCTTCCTTTGAGCATTGTTTCAAACTTTTAATATTATTTTACATTCCTTCTCCGATTTATTTCTGAATTAGTTTTCTTAAAAATCTCTTATCGTTATGTTTCATTTTATCTATCTAATCCATCCCGTAAGACCTCCTCTTTCTTCGCTGTAGTTCATTTCACCTTCAATTTTGACGGACGTGTAATGCCGTCAGGCCGAAACAGTCGGCTGGGAAACGCTTTCCGTCTGTCTTCAGTCTCTAGAAGACGGAAGCACCTGCCAACCGGACAACCAATCCCCACCAGGGGCAAATTTTGCTTGTGTTCTGAAATGGTAGCTCAAATAGACCTGCACACTCATTAACACGTTTGTTGCGATGCGACCCACCGGTGGGTCACTTGGGTTAGGTTCTGTAATTTTTTCAGATCCTTCTAGTGAATATGCGTACAAAGTGAAGTTTTACACCAATCAGGCAATCGCAACAAGCGTGTTAAGATCGTGTGTACGCTGTACAGTGATGTATGCAGTGTGTTTGTAAGGCCAAATCGAGCATAAAAATTACTGCTTGCTTTTATGCAAGCCAACTATCACGGGTTCCTTTTCACTTTTTTAGTCCGTTTCTTGAAAGAAAGAACAAAATGGACCTGAAAGTCTCCTGTGCTGTGAAGCTTCACTCAAGAACAAAGTTACGTCGTACCCAGTCACCTCCTGCGAGTCAACGTGCATACTTTGGCGACACTTTATTTCTCATCTAAAATCTAAGAAATCATATTTGTGATAGAAATCATCTTAGCCTTGCTTTTACAATTAGTTAAAATGTAGAAGTTTTAAATTTCGTCTTTGTGTGTTTTCAATTCATTTTTTTGTTCTAATTTTTTAGGATAAATCCCATGAACGTTCCAAAAAGCGCACCAAGAATATGTTGTGATAAGAGACCCATGAATTTATTATATTATTTTTTAACTTTCTTCATTTAGAATAGAATGAGGCTGTAGGAACGAACCTTCGGGCCCATTCTTGGGTCGGATAATTACTTCGATAATTATTCGGTTGTTTACCCAAGTCCCATGCCGTAATTCTAGCCGCGTCAACCATGTCGGCAGCGGGATTCGAACCCGGGTCTTTCCGCTCGCAAGCAGATTCGCTCACCAGTCGACCAAGCTGGTGATAAAGCTGTCATCCTATTTGTAGGGATACTTATTTTACATCGTCACAAGTCCGCCAGGCTCGAGTGCACGATGGATTGGATTTGAGCAACAAATGTTTGTGTAAGCCGATATAAAATCGCATACTAGACCTCATTTATTCCTAATTTAATATCAAAAGTCTGAAACTAGACTCTTATAATATGACTATTTTGATTATTCAATTATTTAAACTGGTATATAATCAATTAAATCCTAATCAACTTTCACGGAAAGCGAAGGGAAGAAGCTCAAAGAGCCTTCAGCAATGTGAATTTCTTACTTTCGAACGCACTTTGCTTATTAGATTTAAATATTCGTGCGCCTCCTTCACTGAACTCGCTCGATTTATTTTTCTTCAGTCGTCAACAAACTGAAGGAAGAAATTTACGCTTGCGTGGTTGCCATGGTGAAGGCTCAGCCCTGCGTCGTCATGGCAACTGAAATTGTTCATAGCTATGATGGAGCAAATGTTGAACCTGTCATCAAGTAGCGCGACCGCATCTGAATGGTGCTGTGAAAGTTGGAGTTTAGTGTGTGCACGATAAATGCTAAAAGTAAATAAGTATTTGAAGTTTTTTATTTCGAGGTCAGTTTGGTGTGAATGTTCGTTTCATCAAAGTCAATCGAGGTGAACCACCACAAGTGCTGGAATTTTAGCAAGCATGCGTGTGCTACAGCGATCAATGGTTTGAGTGGGTCTGTGATTGACTACATGCGTGTTACAAGTAACGCTAGGCATACCTACCATTGTGGTGTGTGCGTACCACTAGGATTTCGTGATGGTATTTGTAGTTAACCCACCGGCATGGATTATCAAATTTCAAATGATGAATTGTGAAAAATGAAGTTATTTATTCCAATAAGTTTGCCTTTAAATTCTCGTATTGCTTTCGTTGTGGATTTTAAGCTTTAGTTTTATCTTTTATCTGTTAACAGGCTGATGTCGAAATAATAACGAAATAGCATCAGGTTCATGTTACAATAATTTAATGAAAACAGGCTCATGTTAGAATGATGACTAACCATAAATAAAACGTAAAAGTTGTGAAAACAGAAATTGCATGTGTTTAGATATAAATTGTTCAACACGAAACTATAAAGCACGAATTATATATCAATATTTTTAAATGAAACTAGTCTTTGTATAGGATAAGATTAATATCATTATTAATTAGAGTGATAAAAAAATTTTTATTGTTGTTGTTGGGTGAATTTTTCGGCTAATTTACGCTGAATTTTTCTGCTTCAATCACGGTTTTCAATCCTCGAGTAACTTCATAAATTTTGCTTAGCTCGGATGCGTGCATTAAATTTAGACTGCTTTAACATTAATGTTTTACAACATGTATGATATATGATATATCAGGTTGTAACAGGAGTTCTGTCCAATTTTTGAGCTATATGTTTGAGCTAAAAAACTGGAAATAGCCAGACTTCATATTGCTGCTCACAAATTTAACTTCGCCGTCAAATGTTTGTGACTTTCAAGAGAATAATTGAGATCTTGCACTTTTACCGCCAGATGAAGATGAAATACCCCATTTTCAAGAATCGCTTATAACAACAGCGTTTTAACGAACTTCTTCACGGTATGTTTTTGCTAAAATTTCGATGTTGTGGGCAACCGTTTTGTACACAACTCAAAGTGGACGATGGCCAGGCGGTGCAACTGACCGCCGACGCCAGATGGTGGTCGGTGTTAGTAGCAGCTGGTGGTGTCGGCAGTCCAGTACGGCCTAAGTTGGTAACCGCATCTTCCCGCTTGCTAGCAGACGTTCTATAGTCTTACGTGATGTCGTACGCCCGGCAGCACAAAACCAGACTCACTCAATCACAAGAATTGCTTTCAGGGCTAATTGACCGCGTGTTCACAGTTACTGCTCGTTCTGCATTTCCTATTATTTAAACTCGCTGCTTGATAGTCTCGGCAACACCGTTATATTGGAGATCGGCATGTTTGCTTCAAATTAGCGCTTGCAAGCTTTGAGGCGTGACATGAAATTACTCATAAATGTTTTCCCTGCCCTTGGATGTTATGCAAAATAGTTTGTGCATTACTGTAAGTGCGTTGCTGATAAGAAACATAGGAAGTCACGTTCTCAATCGATGATTTCTAGAACGTGGAACGATTTTTTGAAAATATCACGCACATACTTGGGTTTTATTCACACTTCTTCTAAAAGCAATCAATTCTTGCTCTAAGTTTTCAATTTTCCAGTTACTTTTTGATATTTTACAAACAAACTGTGATGTTCGTACGCGGCTGCTCATTCCAGTCCTGCCAGTCGTCATCTCTGGCCTTAACGTTTTCGTTTCGTGTCCATAAATTTGTTTTTGGAACCAAAATTATACTTTGTTTTCTATTTGCTGAGTCGCCCTGTTCAACACAGCACGTTTCCCTTGCGGTTGTCTGCTCACGCGTCCTGTTGCTGGTCGATTTGTGTTTTAGTGCTGTCTTTTGTGCTGCGTTGTGTTATTTTGTGTTGTGTTGTCTTATTTTGCGTTGTCATTTTATGTTGTTGCGTTGTGTTATTTTGTTTGGTGTGACGTTGTGATACTTCGTGTTGTGTTGCATTGTGTATGTTGAGTTGTGTTATTTTGTGTTGTGTTGACGCGTGAGGCTCACGATGACACTAGATACCATATTTTTCAATTTATACCTGACGAAATCTTCCAGTTTTTACATCTGTGCTACTGACTAGCACCTCTCCACACGTTGACTAGCGCCTCTCCACACGCTGACTAGCACCTCTCCACACGCTGACTTTGTGTAAAGAAAGCAGAGCAGTTTTTTTCTCCTGCCTCCCTTCATTCGAGGAAGCTTTTTTTATTCGAAGTGTAAATTTCCCCGTCTGTAAATACAGCCTTCATTCCATGGTCCTGCAGCTGTTGTTCATTGGAGCCACGTTACACTGCAGTTACGTAGCATGGATACTGCCACATGAACCTGATTATTTGACTATTATTTCATTTCTAGTTCTACGGAATCGAATTTTCTGTGGCGACCAGTTTTCATGAAACTTGAGTGCTTAATTTTGCAAATATTGTATTTTAGTTTATCATATCTCGCACTTATTCAAAATAATTATTACGTATTGCGAACATTTATTGAGGCATTTTTGTCATATTTAAGTAATGACAGGCATGAAGGTGTAGTTAAATTCTCCACTCTCAAGATTTATTTCTTTTTTTCTTTATTATTGACGCTACTGACGAACTCTAACGGTAACGGAACACTAGCTGCGATGACGAACACCAACGCTTACACCAAGCGCTGTTTGTGCTCTCACGCAAACACGTGCACGTGTGTTGGAGACGTGCACGTGTATTGGAGACGTGCACGTGTATTGGAGACGTGTACGTGTATTGGAGACGTGTACGTGTATTGGAGACGTGCACGTGTATTGGAGACGTGCTCGTGTATTGGAGACGTGCACGTGTATTGGAGACGTGCACGTGTATTGGAGACGTGCACGTGTATTGGAGACGTGTACGTGTATTGGAGACGTGCACGTGTATTGGAGACGTGCACGTGTATTGGAGACGTGCACGTGTATTGGAGACGTGCGCGTGACGTGCGTCTTGTTTAGAAATGAGTGTGGCCACACGAGAAACACATCTCACTATTTGTTTCCGTCTTCTGTCTATTGTGGCTATTGTAACTGTGTAAACTTCAGCCATTTTGTACAACGGTTGTAACTGTCAGTGCACGTGTTGCACGCGCACGTGAAGTTTTACTGGGTTCTACCTTTTATTTATTCGCGCACTTCTTCCACTGAATGCACTCCAGAGTACATCAATCAGTGCACTCCAATACTCTGACGCTGCACTCCAATACTCTGACGCTGCACTCCAATACTCTGACGCTGCACTCCAATACTCTGACGCTGGATTCCAATACTTCTCAACCTCACCTTCTCGTAAAGTTTGTTACTGAGTAAACCAGGTTTACCTTAGTTTCTTTTGTGTTCTTTTGGGTGATATTCATTCGCCTCGTAGTAAAATGTCATGAAAACTTCAATTAATGCAAAGGAAAATGTACTAATTAGAGTTATAATTACTGAAGAAATAACCGTGCTAAGGAAACCAATAAGTTGGCTTGGCTCTTCCAGCTCATTTCTTGAGCTAGTGACTGCGGTGAAGTCTCCAGTCGCACCTCCTTCTCCTTCTCTTCCCCTTCCTTCCCCAGCGAGAAAAAAACTACTACCTGCTAGCAGCACCTGCCCCACCTCCCCCTCCCACGCACCAGTCACTACTACCTGCCTTGCCCTCCTTCACCTCCCCGTGTCCACTAATGCGCCGCGTAGGGGTCAACTTAGCTCAGTTTACCTGTGGCGGTCGTGTAAGTGGCTGTGTGACGCTCCTGCCTTGAGCTGCACCTGCTTTTCTAACTTCCCTTTTGCACTTTGGTGCTTGTTTGACCTCATGAAAGCCGTGATCAGTTCCCTACTATGTTAACCTTTTTGTTGGTACCTTGGACTTGAGCTGTACGGATAAAGAACTAAGGTGTACTCGTCCGATGTTTGTTGTTAAGGCAGGTGCTATTTATTGTACTATGGAGCGCCGGCCAAATTGTCTTCAGTTACCCTAGTGCTGGAGGGTTTAGTGGTGGTCATTGGTGTGGGCTCTCTTGATCAACAGTGTTTATTAGAGGTCAAAGTTGATAATTAACTCGTAATATGATGTATGTTTCAGTGTGTAAACCAGAATACTTGGTGGGAATGGGCAGGTGTTCGTCGTGAAAAAATAGTTCAGTGCAATTATTAATGAACAGTGATTCGTAATGAGTATTTACAATAAACAGTGATGAACAGTGCAAGAAATTACACCTGCATATATATATATTACAATAAGTGTTTTAAATCTATAACACAGCTGATAACTAATAACTCGATAGTCATCATTAACCTAATTCATTTCATGTACTTCATTTGTCATTTTTACCTGGTGGTAGACGTCTGTTTTTATTAAACTTCCTTATTTCTCTTTATAATTTTGCTGCCTGCATTCCTTGTTTTTGAGCTTTTGAGTTGATTTTCTTTTATAAGTCAATGAAGTTTTTGTGTTGATTCTTCCTTCCAAGTAACTTGAACGCGTGAAATTTTCTTGTTATGGGTCCGCTTTTCAACGAACAATCGTGCAATAAACAAGTTATTGCCTTATAGTATTCCTCGTAATACTTCTTTAACAACTCGTACTTGTTTTAAAAACTCATAATATTTCTTTAACAACTCGTACTTGTTTTAACAACTCGTACTTGTTTTAACAACTCATACTTCTTTAACAACTCGTACTTGTTTTA
>VCRD01002645.1:38141-59054 GCA_006783055.1 Trinorchestia longiramus
TTCTCCAACTGGCCTCCTTCTACACGCACGTCCATTTTCTCGGATGGTTGATATCATCCTCCTCGAGAGCTGAAGTTTTACGTTAAGCTAACTCACTGCATTAGTTTATTGTATTAAACTTCGATAGTGAGGTTCCCTCGGTTCTCATGACCAACTTTTTTTCGTTCACTTACGAATACAAACAAATTCTCAACCAAAGTTCCTTAATTTAACAACACTCCTACAAAACTCAGAAATTACTATTCTTTATCTATACTTTTTACAGTTAATTTAGTGATCATGATTCCGTTCACCTCTAATGAAAGTTGAATGTATCATAGATACACAAAAAATAAAAAGGATGAAGCTAAACTCGTGTGTTGCAGGAGTACTCGTCTCCCCCAAGTGTGTTGTAGGAACGTTGAGCGTATCTTCTGTCACGGAGATTTTTACCATCCAGTCATCACGGCTTTTTTTTGTACCGCCTACGTATGTCCACCTAAGTCTTCTGGCTTATGAAGTCCCCCTCACATCTTCTGTAAACTTGACTACCATAAGTTTCAGTCCGGGTTTTCTTGTGGTTCACTTCCTGGTTCAACCAGAGTTTTTAGAAGTCAAACTCTCGCAGCGTTTGTATTTTTCGGCGACGAAACATCGTGGTATTAAAAAACGTGATTGATGTTAAGGTATTTTTTATTTTACGTTGCATAAATTAGCATTCTGCCTACCCGAAATGTTTGTTCAGAAACTTCTTTCTCTGCAGGTGGGAACATAGATGAATATTAAACTAGACTTAACGCACAAGGCTGCACGTAGTACAAATATCTGATGTTCTCGCTTGTGTTTTGATAAGTCTAATGTGATGATTAGAATATTTTGAACTTAAATGTTAATTAAAGACGCGTAGAAATGTTGAACGCTCAAGCAACAAGTCTACAGAAAGCTCTACAGGTAAGTCACCATTGTGTGTGTGTATGTATGTATGTGTGTGTGTTTTTCACGTACATTAAAAAATTGCAATTGTGAACGTTTACCTTGATGCACGAACAGGTAAGATCAGCTCCTTTCGCGAACGATGTTTCTTCGTTGATTACATGTATATGCAATGATTATATGTTTATGTTTACACATGCTTTATAACCCAACTGGTAAAATTACACCAAACACTCACGTGCTCAAGAGAAAACTTCTGAAAGTTGTTGGAAATGAACTTGTGTTGCACCATTGATCGTCACAACCTTTTAGGTGAACAGCGTTCGCCGAGCTAGGAAATTCTTTAGGTACTCGTGGACACGCACCAGCGAGGGCATTTCCGATCACCAGGGTATGGAGTACTGGTACTCTAGAACAACCAGTTTCGTTTTCCTAGTAACTGGGGCACCCAGCAAGGAAATTGTAGCTTACTACTTCGATCAGCCAGTGTTTTAGGAGTGGAAAGTTTTGAGATATTCCTAAGTAACAGATATAAAAATCAATTAACATTTCGTAGCGAATGGCATAAATCATTTTTGTGCGTTAACTTCCTATGAAGTTTGGAAACTCATTCATGTCTTGTTAACGGACGAGTACGCCTCAGAGATTACCAATTTTTAAAAAATGGTTAGAATAGAATTTATGAACCCTACATATCACTATTTATGGCTAATATTTTTCTAATATATTTTGCACAGTGCGTTAAATATTGTATCAGAAATGCTGAAAATTCATTGAACACATTTTATTGGTCGTTCGTTCAATCGAAATATTGTAAAAATATTTTTATTTAAAATTTTCATTTCATCTGTTCTGATTTCAGAGAAAGCCTGTGTCTCATGATAACCTTAAATTTACAAACTAACTATGCCTAGAAATCATTCATAGAATAAACATAAAAATATCAAATCTTTGAAATTCATTGATAACACACGAAAAATAAATTTAGCATACCTTTTCGTACAATTCACGATACAAAATTTCATCATAAATACATTTAACCCCGGAGCAATGATCATGGGTGCTCCTTGTCTATACAAATGTTCAGTGCTCCAGGAATACTTCAATACTCATTGAGAGTTTAATTAAAAATGAAAGCACATGAACGTATCGTATGGCGCATATTATACTATGTGCTACGTAGCACAACATAGAGAAAGCACATTTAGTATGTATAAAGTATTATTACTCAAGCAGCTACTGACACTCGTGTCTGAGCCCTGTGTGTGCGTGTTGTAGTGATGCCTGTAGTAGTGAGGCTCTGTGTGATGCGTGTAGTAGTGATGCTCATCAGGCGATCGAGTGTCACATTAAAAGGCTTCTCGTGTGTGTGCACACCTGCCAGAGACGGTGTCGTGTTTCTCATCGTTAACGACAACGTTCATTCGTGTCTTAAGAGTTCAGGACTACCACATTATCGATACTTTCATGAGCCATGGGTATCATGAACAGCATAAAGGTTTATTTTAATCATAAAGATTGAACTTCATGTTTTCGTAGATGGTGCACGTATCCTAGCTACGCTGCTTGTTGATTACAGTCGTTCTAGGTAACACAGTTAGTGTTGCTGTCATTTTTGCTCTAGTGGTGAACAGGGGAAAATATTTTGGACTGACAAATTCTGTCGGTTGTTTGTCGGGGGAAAAATAAATTATTTAAAACAATCATATTTGAGAGGAAATGTTTGATGGCTTCTGAAAGGAACGCTAACATTGAGAAGATAGTGAAGCGTCGTTGAAGTAATTGACAACTTTAGATATTTTATCATTGAAGACGCTATAATATGAAAATTTTACATTAGTCGTAGTTCTCAAGATACATACATGCATCGCGGTGAAATGAGTAAAGCTTTGTAAATATTTTCTATTTTCACTCAATTATTATTGATATCAAATGAGTGTGACATATTGCTTGTTATCGGGACTGTGATCCCGTGCTTGAAAAACAAACTTGCTTACTCAATTGAAAAATCTTTCATGCTCTTTCAGTACGATTTTACTCTCGAGTTAGAGACGATTTCCGTCAATAATGCTATTTTTTGCGGAAACTCGCCAAAGTTTTCCCCACGTCCTATATCACCTCAAGAGGCGTACAGATAACAACGTTCATATGTGTAGTAAAATCACTCGCACACGAACGTGCAGTAAACATTTTATGTGTTTGCGGACGCGTCTGACGTGGTCTGCTCGAGAACATGCACCAGACCGCCGGAATCGTGCGCTCGAATTACACGCATGGCAACGCAACCCTGCTCGCCTCAGCCGTGCTGCTTCAGAGGTGCTTGCACCTCCGTGCTCCGCTAATTTTTTACAGTCATTCCCACTCCCCCTCTTTTTGCATCATTTTCCATTTTTTCATTTTTTTTGTTCAGTGTTCGCGGTGTCACTGAGTTTTCTGTCTTCATTGTAACTCTCCGATTTGTCTCATCCGTATAATAATATGTTAGTTGAAACTATCAACTTATAAAAAAATTATTTTTGCTTCTACCAGTTACAATTTTTATAATTCTCCAGAAGAGCCTTCTCGTCACTTAGAAATTTCATCTATCTATATTTCTGTTCGCTGCGTTAGCGGTTTCTTTTTATACGGTTTACCGTAACCGTCTTCAACAGTCGCTGCTCGTATCAAGCCCTTGCGTAACTAACCTTGGCAGTGCATCAGTGACACAAGGCTTGACTGTCGCCTTCCTTGAGAGCTGCTCGTTATGTCGGGAAGTTTATCGTCGATTTCCACTCGTCGTCTTCTCGCTCGTATCAGTGATACACAGACGACGAAGCAAACTTTCGCTCTAGTTCGGCGTAGAAGATATCAACTTAAGAGGTCCCCTTTCAGAGGCCGACGATGGAACGAAAACTTTGTGCCTCTCTACGACAAATGAACAAAGCTATGAATCCCTCTTGAAGTTTATTAAGACAAAAAAGTTGTACGTTCTACATTTGTGGCGCAGCTTCAAAAAACATTATTGAAATGGAAAAGCACATGTTCAATAATTTCAAAACGCACCGTATAACTTTTTACTCCAATATGAATTTTGGTTTACATTTTAATTTGCCGTGTTCTAGGTAGCTGTCACTGTATCTGCATTTGAAATAGTCTTGTCAAGAATGATCAAGGTCGTTTATAATTTGAACCAAATGATGGCAGAACGCACGATTGCTTTCCAGTTTTGCTCAAAATGGATTGTGTGCTTGCATTTTTCTTTATTAATACATTCCAAATGCGAACAAATTTCTTGTACATGAAAAAACTAAAAAGTACAAGGGTTGGTTTCTCACTAAAATTAGATTTCTAGGCAAAATTCTTGTTCACTCTCAAGTTGTTTTCATGGTAAGACCAAATTTTTTCAGTTTGTACAGTTTTCGTAATTTAGACACTTGAAGCTAAATTGAATGCGAGGTTTACGTAATTTGTTACACAACATTTTTTACATATCTATATTTTTCATTTTACTGGCCAAAAAGCGCACACATGTCGTTTCATCTTTTTTATCTAATGAATTATAACATTTAGGAGCTTCATATCATGGCATATTTGTAGCAGCTCATTACTTCTGAACAGTTACCTCTCTCTTGGGAAACGCATTTCAAACTCCCTCTCACGTGGCATTAAACGAAAAACGAGTCAAGAGTTGGGCATGTGCGGCAGACTGTACAAGAATGTTAAACGCAAAGTTTAAGACAAATTTCAATGGGTATTGTTTGGCTTGGAATTAGCAGGCACAATGGAAAGCTCGCAGCTAACAACCTTCTGACAAAAGGAAGCAGATTAGACGGGCAGGCTACCCACACTGGGATACCCAATGAGCTCTTCCCTCTCAAGTAGCATAGATACCACAGAAGCGCGCGAGAATGCTGAATGGTTTATGGTGTTTCCAAATATTTATGTGAGAAGCTTGACAAAGGCTGTCTGGAAGGTAAATATTATTTGAGCCGTTTCTCATACAGAGTGTGATTCACAGTAATTATAGCCCGGATATAGTGATACGTGATGGAGCATGGGAAGACTATGGAGAACTGAGTACAAGCAAATTTTTTCATCCATGGAAAAACTTGTCGTGAAATTCAGTAAATTGCGAGTAGTAAACGACTAAATAAGTTGTACAGCAAGTACTGATAGCATAAAATATCAAATCTATAACAAATTTCATCTCGATTATGTAGATTCTCGTTTCATGTTCGATTATTATACTCATCTAGGAAATGTTTTATTTGTGATTTATATATAATTTATAAAATAAGACAATGATGCAATGAACATAAACTAAATAATTATACCAATGATCCCAAACTCTAACTGCTTTACTTGTCTCTTGGTAACAAATAACATTCTGAACCATCCTTTGTCTTTCAACTTTTGCTACGCCATTTTCGAAATTCCTAACTTACCTGGAAGAAGCCGGTTGGGCTATTCTTACCATTCCTGGCTCTCGCATTCCAGAACCTCATTGCGGTTCTGGAACGCCATTACCGAAAGCTTCACTCTGTGTTAAAAGGGAAAATCTTCAACTAGGATAGCTGTATTTTCTAATTTGTATTTTAACAACTGTTACCGTTTAATATGCATTATTGTGCGCATAAGTATCTCTTCGTGGTCTGCAGCATTTGCCCATATTAATAAAATTTCGTGGATTAATGAAAATTCTACAAGAATTCTGACGTTGAATTCAGTGATCGATGTTAAAAAATATGACTTCGGGCCATCTCTTGTAAAACATTTACATATATTAATGTTTTAAGATTCCATAAAGTGTCTGGAAATAAACCTTGTTCGACGTATACAACAAATTTGGTAAACAATTTAGGCTTGTCTTCAGCAGTTGGGTTAGGATGGGAGCATCAATGTAAATACAAGACTTTTTATGCGGGTTTTATGCCCGTAGATGAACGGCCTTAACGGATGGATCTTTGTTCTTATTAATAGGACTTAAATTAAACACGCGTGTCTTCATTGATTAAATATAAACTTTGATCGAGCTTAACCGTAATCATTAGTGAATTTCAACCATCACACCATTATTTAAACAAACTTTATTAATTAGTTAACATGATTTTTTTCTATTCATGGAGTATGTACTTGATTAGATTCCAAAGTTGGCTAATTTTGGGTGGACTACTTTTCTACAATATTTTCTTTATAATTCTACCAATGACTTTTCAATAAGGGAAGGGCACTCCCATAAGCTACTAATTAGTAACTAATGAAAGCACCAAGTATCAGTACGCTAATTAACGTCAATGCAAGTAGATTAGAAGAATGTACGACGCTAGCCACTGTACCCTAATGTTCCTCCAGACCTTGCTTAATTTTAACGATGGAAATTTATCTCACGGTATAACTATATTTGAGCTCATTCATAGACCATCATTTATTCTATATGCATATTCGAATACCTCTGCTGCTTAATGCTTCATTAGTGAAATAATTGCATATGAAAATGATAGCCTCGTAGGCAAGTCTAATAACACTAAATATTCTTTGTTTAACGAACTGGTAAGGTAACGACTAGCCCCCTTTCCCCTCCTCTTTCCTTCCCCCCCCCCTCTCTTCGTATGACTTGGTGATGCCTTTCGTAGGCCTGACGTGTCTTTGGGGGTAAAGTTTGGGGGTGAGGGAGTCATCAGGTGTGGAAGAAGATTGGGGACCTTGTCTTACCTTTCTAACCTGCGGTTGAGCTTTACCAGAAGGAATTTCTCGGCGGCTCCAATAATTTAGAGCAGAGCGAACATCACGAGCTCTGGCCGCGGGCAGGAGCTCCAGGCGAGGCCAGCGTTGTGCTCACCAAGGATGATTAGTCAATCATGGATTTCGATTGTCAAATAGATTGAGATTTGTACAAATCCTGAGTCCAATAGTGCAGTACATTTAATTTTGCGTAAACCGATGGGTTTATGATAAAGTTAGTCACGAAATTAATTATTAGGGCAAATGGTGTATTACCTAATGGATTGGTACTATCATACGAATAATAATTCAGTTTGACTGAATAATATCAAAAACATATTTGAGAGATTTAATGCTTTATTAATTTAGTGGCACAATGTTTTTTAATACTTTAGCACTCATGTTCTGTAAAGAATATAAAATATCATGGTAATAGACCCAGGAATACCTCCGCCCTGTCACCAAGACGAGTGAATTGTGTAGAAGTCATCCATCTAGTAAGCCTTGGATCAAACTTGAATTTGAAGATGTCATGCATTATTAATTTTATAATTATTCTTTATCAATAAAATAAATAGGAGAAACAGGCAGACTAACTTTCTTCTACCGAAGACAAGCAACTTTGCATTAATCTGTGAAATTGTGTTTACAAAACACTGTCAAAGAGTTGAATATTTTTTCTCGATTTACGTTGAAAAGATATTTGTCCCTTAAGCTGCTTGGTGTAGTAAGTCTTTAGTACTAATACCTTTATTGATAGCATACCATTCCATCTATTCGGGTACTGTGTTCTCAAAATTACCTGTTCAAAATTGACATTCTTAGTCATCCTCAAATCTTTAATGTGATTGAATTTTAATAATAAATTATCATTGTTAACTTAATGTGATCAGCGTGTGCCGTCATGGACAGTCACCAAAAGCAGCCAAATGTAGAAACCCAAATTCCCTTCGTTTTTTTGCACAGGTTTCTTGTAGTACAATCTGACTAATAAATTGTTCTTGTCCTCAGGAGCTGTTCAGTCAACTGCAGTACAGCCATGAATCTGCGCTGCCTCCTGATGCACTGCGCAGGGCTCTTGCGCAAACCTTCTACAACCAGCAGCGCTTCCAGCTCGGCTTCATGGACGATGCTGCTGAGTGCTTCGAGAATATCCTTCTCAGGATCCATTTCCACATCGCCAGTGGGGAGCAAGAGGATATGTGTAGTGCGAAGTGAGTGGGTAGTGGTGGGATTAAGTGAGTAGTGTTGAAAAATGGTGGGATTGAGTGGGCAGTGCTGGAGAATGGTGGGATTAAGAGAGTAGTGTTGAAGCATGGTGGGATTAAGTGTGTAGTGTTCGACAATAATAGGAGACGCGTATGAGAATGGTGGGACTCAGTACAGAGCACAAGGACCATTTGTAAATTAAGAGAAAGAGAAAATAGACAAAGACGAAGAAATTGGAGAAGCTGTAAAAAATAAAGTGGAATTTTAAAGAGCGAGAAAAACAGAGAAATAGCAATGCAAATAGCAGCTATGGAGAGTAAGAGAGGTGTCATGGAAGTCAGGGGACAGAAGAAGGATGGACAGTATTCTCTGCTGGTGTGTGGAACTGAAAATAAAGCAACAAGCAATGAGGGCAAGACAAATGCCGTGAGATGTATTGCAGAAAGGCTATTGAAAGCAGCGAACGACACTAAATACTAAATGCAGGCCTAAAAACGAGTAGCATGAAACCATTAACGATTATTAATTTTTGGTTATGACAAATGACTCAGAACAAGTGTATAATTTATTTGTTCTCGTGCAGACACTGTGTGCCCCACCAGCGGTTCGCGATGACCCTCGTAGAGCAGAGTGTGTGTAGCGCATGCGGTGCTACGTCAGAACCGCTTCCATTCACGCAGATGGTGCATTACGTGTCCGCATCCGCACTAACTGCACAGGCTGCGGTTGCCAACCTCCCTCCCAACACGCGTCCGCTAGATATCTTTGGGCATCTTCTCAAAAAAGCTGGCGGCATGGGCGACATCAGAGACTGTCCGGTGAGAAAATAAGTCGAATCTTATATGTATTCATAGTTTTTGAGCATGTAGTGACAAACTAAATTTGTGTGTCGAAAAAAATTATTTCATGTCAGAGTACTTATGGACCGTTTTGATTCCAGACTGCATTGGAAATGGTAGAATCTATCTTTTCTAACGTTGAGAAATTACGATAAGTAATTGCACGATTACGATAAGTAATTGCATAAAATTGAACAAAAACCCCCATAGTTTTTTGAGAAAGCTGGTCTTGAGTAATGAAACGCGGATCGATTTGTTCGTCCGAAAGAACTATAAAATTATGATCACACTGGAAGGGTTTACCTTATTCTATCCTTCATTGGAAGCCTCCTAACTCTGTAGAATGAACAAAGTATTTTAGTAACTTCCAGCACCTTTTTCTTGCGTTGCAGAGTGCTTGCGGTGCCAAGATTCAGATCTGTCGGACTCTCATGAATCGTCCGGAGATAGTATCGATCGGCATCGTGTGGGATTCTGAACGCCCAAGCCTTGACCACATCATGGCAGTCTTCGCAACGGTCGGCACAAATCTGAAGCTCAGAGACATTTTCCAAAGCGTCGTCGACGACAGATGGGCGCAGAAAACCCATCATGAATTGGTAGGAGTGGTGACCTACTATGGCAAGCATTATTCTACTTTCTTCTTCCACACGAAACTGAGAGTTTGGATCTACTTTGACGATGCTACGGTACGGGAGATTGGTCCGAACTGGGAGCAGGTAGTTGAAAAATGTCGTAGAGGTCACTTCCAGCCTCTCCTTTTACTGTACGCAAATCCAAATGGGAACCCTGTTTCTGTAGAGTCTGCTCCCCACAAAATCACCGTGGTCGCAACCAACCACGTCCAGACTAACTCAAATATCCCTTCACAGTTCAATGTTTTTTCCTCTGAGAGTACCCAGTCTTCTACCACAAGAATATCCAATAATAACGAACGAACTGAAGAGATGAACAGCATCAACGCCCATCGGGCGACGATACCAACCTCGGACCATAGCGAAAGCAATAGCGACGATGTGTTTGATGGGCCAACGTCTTCTTCGACCAACTATCAGAGGCAGGTCGACAGCATCAAGCAAACTAGTGGAATCCTTCCCAACAAACCCTCGATTGGAAGAAATCGTGTTGAAAATGACGATCCCGTTTACTCATCTCGAGGAGAGTCCCGCCCTCGAATGATGACTGGTACTGACGGCCACAGAGGAAGCAGTACGTCTTCATATGAACATGATCCTCTCAAAATTCCAGACTCCGCGAACGTCCCTCGACGACGAGACTCTGGCAACTGGAGTGGTGACAGGAACAGCGCGTCTTCGTCTTCTTCTACTTCTTTGGAAAACAACTTTCCCTTCATCGTTGGCAGCAAGAATACCGGCACATCATCATCGTCTTCCAACAACTCGTCTCCTGCCAAATCCTCTAGTTCATCAACTGGACACCCAGAATATGCAAATCTAGGTATTGGCGTTCATCATGGTGGTAATCAAACTGTGCTCAACAACATGCAGGTCCACCATCACCAACAACAGCAAGCACACTCTGGCAACATTCAACAGCATCAGCAACAATCTTCGCACGCCAACGGTAGTCACCAGTCACCCAATGATGCTGGATACGATTCATATTCTCTGTCATCCAACGACTCTTATCCTCTGCAGCAGTCACTCAAGCATAACTTGCAGGTGAGAGTGCTACACTAGTACGTATTGTTCATTTCAAGACTTGGTGAACAAATGTAGATATTTCTCAGTTACATTTGTTTAATAGACTATTATTCTTACCTGCTCTTTAAAATAATAACAGTTCAGAGAGCTTTCTCAGCCGACATGCTGTCAAATATAAGAAAATAGCCATCATAATGGATGTGTGTGCTTATACTTCTCTAGTAAATGCTATTAACCCTTTTGCTGCGCATGAACGAAATCCTCGTTCATGAAAACAGAGTTACAGGCTCGCACAGAGTTCCGCAGCGAAAGGGTTAAGCTTCAGAGCTCTTTCGACTTAATTTCTCGTTCTTTTTGCAGCTTCAAAAAATTCCAGAGGGAGGTCAGCAGCAGAAGACCGTCCAGGAACAGACCCCAGCCCTCACCAGCGACCCCTCCCTGGTGGGGATGACATGCGAGACGCTCTGCTTCGCCGCAGACGCCCTCCTGGAGGAGGCCAGGGCTCTCGAGGAAACAGGGGACCTACAGGTACTTTTATGACCATATTGCTGCCCTTGTTTTTCGCAAACCTTTTCGTAGCGTCAAGAAAAGAAAGAAAGAAAGAAAGAAAGAAAAGTAATGCCTTTCCAAAGGGAAATTGTAAATATTATGCAATTTTTGCCAAAATTGTTTTATTTTTTAAATCGTGAGGTGGGAATTGCTCTATAATATAGAATATATTAGCAATAGGTTCTGTTGAATCACTCTGTACCCAAGATACTGTTATTACATTTTTACTTCATAAAAACTCTTGCATATGTAAGCCGTCAAATTTGTTTAAATCATTACGCCTTGAAACATCCCTGAAACTATATCTTGAACTGAGCATCTTCCCTTTATGTTCTTTCATATTACTCTGAAGTGTATCATATCACTGTTGAAAATTGTTCCCTTAATAAAAATAATTTTTGAGAACTGTCACGTTAATAAATACAACTATTGAGAACTGTCAGCTTACTAAACACAAGTATTGAGAACTGTCAGCTTAATTTATATAATTGAGAATTTTCAGCCTAATTTATATAATTATTGAGAATTGTCAGCCTAATTTATATAATTATTGAGAATTGTCAGCTTACTAAACATAATCATTGAGAACTGTCAGCTTAATTTATATAATTATTGAGAACTGTCAGCTTAATTTATATAATTATTGAGAATTGTCAGCCTAATTTATATAATTATTGAGAATTGTCAGCCTAATTTATATAATTATTGAGAATTGAAGGGTGGACAGCACTAGTGGACTACTTGCATTTTTTCCCACGGGAAAAAATGCAAGTAGTCCACTAGTGCTGTCCACCCTTCATATAGTAAACTACTGGATCGTAATCGCCTCTGTCAGCGCTGTGTTAGCGACAGCACGGGAGTGGACTATTTGCATCTTTTCCCGTCGAAAATATATTATATTTACCACGGGAAAAAAATGCAAGTAGTCCACTAGTGCTGTCCACCCTTCAATTGTCAGCTTACTAAACATAATCATTGAGAACTGTCAGTTTAATTTCTATAACTATTGAGAATTGTCACGTGTGCAGGGTGCGCTGCGACTGTGCAATCAGGCATCAGCCAAAACTCGAGCAGCTATGAGTGCTCCTTACAACAACGCGCAGTCGCTCACCTTCGCGCAGATGAAGCACAACACCTGCGTGATGCGAGGCAGGTCCCTGCACAGACGCATACTCATACAAGCAGAAGCCGCCGCCTGGGATGGTCTGTACAAAACAGGTCAGATCTTTGTAACCGATGCTAAAAAATACAATATTGTCAAATGCTGAACAGATGAAACTTACTTGCCAAAAGAGCGAATTTGAGCGTTTACATATGAATCGGTATCCTGGATACTAGAAGTACTGAAGATTAATCAGCGGAAGCAAATCAATCTTACATGTACGACTGTGGTAATTTTTCCGGTGAGGATACGAAGAATAGAAGATTACGCAATTTTCAAGTAATTACACTTGATTATACAGCAATGCATTGAACATTCACGAATTTAAGAAAATGTAATGAAATATGTAATATCTCACCAGTGAGTGAAACATGAGAATGATCTTACAAAATTAACACGATCGTATGAAGTGAGGATGAAGACAATTTTTTTTGCGATGAGTTATATTGGATCATGAAACTTTAAATTAAAGCAATTTACTTTACAATTTTTCAATAATTTTAAGCCACCAAATCCAGTTCTCCGTTTCAGGTTCTTTGGATGCTGGGATATTTGTGCTACCTTCAATCAATTGCAAAGTTATTTCAGTGCTGGTTTTCAATAAAACTGTTCTTTGATATAGAATGCTTTAAGTTTTTCCGTTGTTGATGCCAGTATTTGTAATCTGGGGCAAAAGTGTACGATAATTTGTACTCTTCAATTGAAAAAAATGGTAATAATATTTATACGTTGCAGATGGTCAACCACAGCACAGCCGTCAGAACTCGCGCGACTCCCAACGGTCTCGTCTCTCTCGACAAAATTCTCGCGAGGCTTCCGCCCAGCACAGTCGCCAGGGCTCACGAGACGCCTCGAGTGGAGAGCTGAATGACTTCGACGCTGCAGAGACCCTCGCACAAACCGTCGAGAAACTCCAATCCTCGAGCGCCGCAGTTTCAGATGTAAAGGACAACCACCAAAGGGAGCCTGAAAGTGCTGCCTCTGGTAACGTTCAAAATAACATAGAGATCTACGCCACGCTTCCTAAAAAGAAGGGTAAGAAAATTAGCAGCAGTGATAAAATGGTGCAAATTTCGGTTCCTGTTGGGGCATCCTCTTCCAAAGCCAGTGAAGTTGATAAAAAGAGCGGTAAAGACAAAAAGAATTCGGCCGATAAGAAAGACAAAAGCAGTAAAGAAAAGCGTAGCAAACAGGGCAAGCAAGACGACAGCGATTACTCAAGCGATCCCAACAACAAGAAAAGTCCAGGTCGAAAAACCGTAGATTCTAAGGGAAGCTCATCCCCAGATGGAAATGCGTCAGTGGAAGCCAACGGAGAAGAAAAGCCAGTGGGGAAAAAGCAACATAAGATAAGAAGAAAATTGTTAATGGGAGGGTTGATGCGGCGCAAAAATAGAAGCATGCCGGACCTTCGAGAAGGACAAGAAGATGAGAAACAGAAGTTTCAAGAGGAAGAAGTTCGCAGCCTGTCGCGACCGACCACTCCATCTGAAAAAGCAATGGCCGGGTACCTTAGTGAAGGAAATTTAGATTGCAGCGCTAATCCAAACTTGGAACGTAGCAAGCTGATGAGGAAAAGTTTCCACGGCAGCGTGGGGAAGGGTTTACCACCCCCCGGAGCTGCCACGAAAGTTCCTCCTCCTATTCCACAGAGGACGTCCTCCCAACTCTCGCAGTCTGCAGGAAGCGAAAACAAATCCGCACTCCAAGATTCCTCAAACGAAAGAAGGCCTCCGCATCCTCTTCCTCAGGAACCTGAAGTTCCCCCTGCTCTTCCTCCTCGCAGTTTCACGCCTGAGCTAAACTCGAATACCAACAACGCTAATATTCGAAAAGAGCCCCAATCTTTGCCGTACAACCAAAGCTTACACCAGTATGATAACATCAACACTTCACTGCAGTGCCACACGCAAAATTCTAAGCAGAAAAAAGAAACTGTCGTATATTCGCAAGCTTGTATTGAACCTCACGGCAGTAAGAGTAATAATTTTGACAAAGTTATGGTCCAGGCCGATATTCATCGAGAACATCAATCAGATCGTAATATGTCGTATAATAATCAAATTGCACACACGAACCAGCAATGTGGTGAATATCCTCCACATTCAGCGGCCTACAATAACAATCAAGCGTTGCATCACCAAAGGCACCAATATTATAATAATCAGTATAATAATAACTCTGGCTTCTTCGAAGACAATATTTCTGTGGACAAGAGAAATCAATTGGGTTCGCAAAATCAGTTCGCTCGTCAGATGACACTACCCCAAGCTCAGCTACAGTATGACTCCTACAATAGTGAACATAAGCAAATGTCAATGCCTTACAATAATAATCAGGTTCAAGGCAATGTTCACTCGCAACATCTTCTTCCTCAACAGACGCCTAGTTATGATGCAAATCCACGAGTTATTGAGTACAATAATCATCACTCTGCTACTAACAATACTAATCCAACTAACACTAACGATAACAACTCATCACAGCAACAACCCAACGGTGCTCCTGCTCCTGTCCATTCAAGGCAAAGCAGTGAAGATTTTCCGCCTCCTCCGCCACCTTTGGAAGAGGCCGTGGAAGATCTCAAAAATCGGGGATTATTACCGCCATCAAGCAACTCTCCGCTAACTACTACTAACCCGCCTTCTGCTTCTATCAATTCTTCGACTAATCACCAACAATCTGCTGACTTTGTCTCGTCTACTAACCAAGCTGAAACCCCATTCAACAAGGCACATCATGTACTTGACAATTCTAGCCAGAACCAGTCGTGCGAAGATAATTCTGCGGCTAACACGTCGAGTCTTCTCGCTCAGTTACAAGAGAAAAAGCAGAGGCTAACATCATGCCAAAAGAGAGACTTGGGAACATATCAGACGAATAGTATGGAGAGAGACAAGTCAGGCAACGGGAAGCGGTACGCTATAAGCAGCAGCGGCAGTAGTTGGCTGCAAGAGTTGCAGGCAAAACAAGCTGCGCTACGGCGAAGACACAACTCAACGTCATCTGATGCTGATACCATTAATTCAAATGGCAGGTCAAACGAAGAAACTTCCTCACTCGTAAAGAACTTAACTAATAAGTTCGAGAAAAGTTCAATTAGCGAAGGAGTTGATGAAGTGGACTGTGCGACTGTGCGAGGGAAGGATAATTCTGATGGCAAGATAGATCCGGAGCTGTTCAATCGTGAGTACACTCAGTGCAATTCGCTGACTTTCCCTTCCCAGAGTGGTCAGGTGAGTCGCCTCATGCACAGTAATGGCGCTAGAAACAGAGTTGAAGGTGCAGAAAGTGGGATTTTGAAGCAAATTTCATCTTCCTCACTTCGTTCTGAACCTTCAGAGACTGGCATTCTCAAGCAAGCTTCCACTCCTTCTTTAAGCAGGCGCAATGACTTGAATTCTGCAGTCAAAGATTCGGGAGTGGAAGAACCCAAGAAAAAAGTTAAAAAAAGTGTCACTTTTTGCGACCAGGTTGTTTTAGTGGCTACTGCTGAGGATGAAGAAGAAGACGCTTACATTCCTAACCCAATTTTAGAACGCGTTTTAAAGTCAGCAATGACTTCGTCATCACCTGGACCCGAATCACCTATGCTGAGTAGATCTCAAATATCGGAAGACGTAGCACCACAGCCGGCACTCCAAGAAAATACGAATAATTCTTTTGATTCTACTACATCACGAATGAGTTGTAACTCTGTACAACAAAGCAGCATTAGAGGGCCTCCACAAAATCAGCCTCTTAGTTCTCAACTTTCTGGGAAGCCGGTACTTCCAAATAACCGAGCACAATCTAATTGCGTCTCTACGGTTCCTCAGTACCGACCTCCTCCTCCCTATCAGCCTCCACCTCACCCTAATTTATCAAATTGCCGTGTTGTACCCAATGGCATTCCAGTCTCTCAAATGATGCCTCACAATCAGTCTAATCATGCAACTAATAGAATTGAAAGCAATCAAAATTGTCAACAAATTCAGCAGACGCCGCAAAGTAGTAACGTACCGCAATATCCTCCCCCTCAAGTTTCTATAGCTTCTACTAATATGGAACAAAATGTAAACAATTTACGGCCTACAATCGGCTCATCAATGCCGCATTATCAGCCTCCGCCGCATCCCCATACTATTCAACTTCGACAACAGCAAATTCATATGCAACAAATGCAACAACAGGTGCATCACCAAGGTCAGCAACTTCATAACCATCATCATACGTCGGTGCAACCGCAGCCGATTCATCAGCATCGAATTCCTCCAGTAGATCAACATGGAAGAGGTCCGATAATGACTCGGCAGAATAGCAATCTTGGAGAGCAGACCCGTTCGTACAATACCCCACAGCAGCAGATGCCACCTTACCAGAAAGTGCCTTATTCTGCTCACCTCACTCAGCAGGACCAGATTAGAGCTCCACTCTCAACGCAACCTAGCAGATATGGACCAACAGTTTCTAGGGGAGGTCCCACTCACATGCCAGAGGGTTACGGCAGCGTAGGGAGAGGAGGTGTTACTGTTGCTCAAAGGCAACACGTGCAACCACAGACATCCCATTCTTCCTACACTCCGGCATCAACTTCTCAGTCGCAACAGCCTTCGACTACTAATCCTTTCCCGCCTACTTCGTCTCATTTACAACAGCAGGCTTGTGCTGGTCAGAATCAACAACAGCAACCACAGCCGTCATCCAGTGGGCCTGGACATTTTGCTGGTCCTCTTGACCCTAACGCTATCTATTCCACTGTAAATAAAAGCGCCAAGAAAAACTCAGCTGCTTCACCGACCGTTTCTCCGTCGTCTGCTGCAAGCGCCGCAGCTCCGAAAACAGCTATACAGCCGTGCAATTTATGTCACAAAAAAGCGATTTCTCCTCCTTCTGTCTACTGTTCCGACTGTAACTTTTATATGTCCAGATTCAAGCCCAAGTCATGATTATCTATATCTGACACAGTAACTATGATTTTTTTTACTACTGTTTCCAATTCTATTCCTAGAATTGCAAATTGTGATATCGTTCCGATCTCATGTTTCCTAAGTTTTGTGCCATTTGCATAACGTATTTTTACTTTTTCACTTGACTATCGATTGTGCGATTACGAGCCTGAATGAATTTGGGTTGCTAGCCTGCAACTGGACACTTAAGAGTTATTGACGGAAAGTTATTACTAAGCTTAGGTTTTTACCGCTAACTTTTTAATACTATGGTAGTGTGTACACACCAGACTTTTAAATATCCAGTTTCATGGATGACTTTTGTGCTGCTATTAATTACGAACTATAAATTTAGTATGAATCACAGTACGAGTTTTTGATAGCGTAAATTATATTACGTGAACTGGTGAGTTATACCAGTCTCGATTAATTAATTTCATAGTTTTACTACGTTCCAGATTCAGCCCCAGATTTGAGTCGCTGTCACCGGTCGCGGAGTTGGAAAAATTCTTTGACTGTGTTTCACGGTCTTTGAAATTCCTACGCCGCCATGGCTGGGAGGTGATGATCATTAAAAGATTACAAATGGAGGCGACCTGGCCGAGTTTAGAGGTTAACGGTATGCATTTCGGCATTATTATTATCATTAGTTTTAAGTAAATGGTTCCCGGTAACGCGAGCCTGGACATGTCTTTCGCATTCAGCTCTCAATTGTCGCTCAAATCTTTCAATATAATGTTGAATAGCAGTTAGAATTTATTGCCTTGTTTACGCGTACACTTTTAATATTTGTCTCTGTATTTATTTTTATTATGTTGAAATGGAGGTGAATGAGCAAGAAGTGGATAACTTGTCACATTGTGGAGCAAAGGAGTAGGAGATGCAAAAAATATTCCTGTGTCATTATGCATGCAGTCATTTATAGTCCAGTGAAACTTTAAAAAGTGTTCACGTTTGTGTCGATAGGAATGAAGTTATTCCGAGAGCTACCCGATCATTTGCAAGTTGATAATAAGGAAATGTTTATTTGATGTTCGTTCAGCAGATTTTTGAGATGATGCGGTGCGCCCGCAAACATCACACGCAAAGCAGCGTATGACTGAAGGATGTTTCGAGCTATCAAAAACTTTCCATTTTTTCTCCATTATAGAGGCTCATTTCTACATGTGTACGAGTGCAGCTAGGGTGTTGGTTGATCTCATGTGCTTGTTACGAAGTATATTATTTACCATGTGAGTTGAAGAGGTTGTATAAACCCGAATGTGCCTCATGAGTAGATGTATCATCTGCCTATAAGACTCTACGTAATTTCAACAGCGTAGTAAATTATTTGGAAATTAATTATATCACATATGTGGGTGGTTGTGAGCATAGAGATATTTGTTTACATTGAGATGGTTTTAGCTCATATTTATGAGTTCTTGGCATCGATAATATTGAGTGCCAAGATCAAATATCTACTGATAATTTGTTGCATAAAATTTAAGGACTCCAAATTGTACAAATTATTGAGTAAGTTTCGTACATATCTTCGGCATGTTTATACCTTATCAATAAAACGAAACTCTATTGAATATTTTCCTTTATGCATAATCTCGTCCTACATGTACAGCAAAATTTTGAATTTGATTTAAAATCTTTATGCTCAATGTATGTACTGTGCATGAATGTGCAGTGAAGTTCCTGGATGAAATAAGTCTTCTTAATAAATATCGGAAATAAATCTTAATATCGGTTATCAAATATAAACATGAAACGATGAAATATTTTGAGCCACGATTAAAATGCAGGACTCAAATTTAGTCATCACTGGAGCTAGAAATAGCACAAGATTCTTCAAAGATGAATATTTCACAAAAAACGATCGGTCAAAGTGATCTAGCAATTTTGTTACTTTACCACCAAAGCTATTTTCTACTTGATCTAGCACTGCTAGTAAAGAAAATTCAATGCAAAAGGGTAACAATGATAATAGAAAAATTTCCGCTGATATATATGTATATATATATATGTATATATATATATGTATATATATATATATATATATATATATATATATATATATATATATATATATATATATATATATATATATATATATATAAGCACAAATTTTTCACATAAATGATTCATACAAAATTTTTGAAAAAATACGTATGGAGGAACCCTTATAATTTTTCGTTAAATTCAAAATTGCATGAAACTCCATGAAATTGTGCCTACAAGTAAATCGTTCTGCGTATTTCACGAAAAACACATGATTTGGTGTGTTTCCTAATGCTTTTCTAATTATTTCCGGTGCAAAATGATTTATATAAAATTTTGAAAAAAAACGGTAAGGGTCCCGTTATCATTTCTTATAAAATTAAAAATTGCACAAAACTCCACGAAAATATGTCTACAAGCAAATATTTGTGTGTAGAACACGAAAAACGTCAGTTTTTGCTCAATTCTCGCTGATTTTGCGCTAGCAAATCCCAAAGTTTGTGTTACGAACCACAATTTCCAGGTTAAGAAAAATTAATCTTTACCAACAAAACTTTGGGATTCGCTAGAAACAAACTGATGTGTTTGTCATAATCTACACACATATATTTGCTAGCAGACACAATTTCATGAAGTTTCGTGCAATGTTTCATTTTATAAGAAATGATAACGGGACCCTTACCGTTTTTTTTCAAAATTTTATATAAATCATTTTTCATTATTTTGCACCAAAAATGATTGGAAAAGCATTAGGAAACATACAAAATCATGTGTTTTTCGTGATCTAAGCACAACAAATCGCTCGTAGGCACAATTTAAAGGAGTTTTGTGCAATTTTAAATTTTACAAAAAATAATAAGGGTACCCCCTTACGTTTTTTTTCAAAATTTTATATAAATCATTTTTCATTATTTTGCACCGAAAATGATTGGAAAAGCATTAGGAAACACACAAAATCATGTGTTTTTCGTGATCTACGCACAGCAAATCGCTCGTAGGCACAATTTAAAAGAGTTTTGTGCAATTTTAAATTTTACGAAAAATAATAAGGGTACCCCCTTATGTATTTTTTCAAAAATTTTACAGAAATCAGTTTTCATTATTTTGCACCCAAAATGATTGGAAAAGCATTAGGAAACACACAAAATCATGTGTTTTTCGTGACCTACGCACAACGATTCGCTTGTAGGCACAATTTCAAGGAGTTTTGTGCAATTTTGAATTTTACAATATATAATAATGTTACCCCTTTATGTATTTTTCAAAAAATTTATAATAATCATTTTACATTATTATGCACCCAAAACGATTGCAAGTGCATAAGGAAACACATTGGATCAGATATTTCCGTATAATACAGTTTAAAATACCACACTATCCAGTTTAAGTAAAATTACTTTTTACCAACAAAACTTTGGGATTCGCTAGCGCAAAATCAGCGTGAGTTGAGCAAAAACTGATGAGTTTTTCGTAATCTACACACAAGTATTTGCTAGTCGATACGATTTCATTGAGTTTCGTGAAATTCTTAATTTTATAAAAAAAGATAAGGGTACCCCCTTACGTATTTTTTCAAAAAAATTTTACAAATCATTTTTCATTATTTTGCACTCAAAATGATTGGAAAAGCATTAGGAAATACACAAAATCATGTATTTTTCGTGATCTACACACAAATATTTGCTTGTGGACACAATTTCACGGAGTTTCGTGCAATGTTTAATTCTATAAAAAACTACAAGGGAACCCCCTTTACGTTTTTTTAAACAATGTTCTAAAAAACCTTTCATTATTTTGCACCCAAAATGATTGGAAAAGCATTAGGAAACACACAAAATCATGCGTTTTTCGTGACCTACGCACAACTATTCGCTTGTAGGCACAATTTCAACGAGTTTCGTGCAATTTTGAATTTTACAAAAAATAATAAGCGTACCCCTTATGTATTTTTCAAAAAATTTATA
>VCRD01002646.1:0-16532 GCA_006783055.1 Trinorchestia longiramus
ACTGCCTAACATGCAGGTAAAGAATTGTGTTGTCAAAAATGTGTTGTTTGTGCCAGAGCTAGCTTGCAATTTGATATCTGTTGCTTAGAATGCAGAATGTGGTAAGGAAACCCATTTCAAAAAAAGCACATGTGAGATTGTAGATGAAAATAATGAGTTGATAGTTGCTGGTCATAAGGTAGGAAGACTTTATAGATTAGATTGTTCCTATCATGTAGCTGCAAAATGCTCGAGTGTCTCCTCGGATGACCCGTTGTGGCACAAGAGATTTTGTCATCTAGGATTTGATAATCTGAAGAAACTGAAGTCTCTTGATCTTGTTAGAGGTTTTGATTGTTCTCTAGGAAATGGGAATATTTTTTGTGAAAATTGTTGTCATGGCAAGAGCCATAGACTTCCTTTTCTAGAGTGGAACTAAAGAATACAGGCTGTATGATTTTAATGCCAAAAGATCTTGCTGAGTAGAGATGTGGTATTTAATGAATCTCAGTTTATGTCATTTGAGAAGGAGCCTTATAAAGAAATTGAATGTGTTCTTAGGTCCTTCCCTCAAGAAGAAAAACATGAGGATTCAGAAGGAGAGTTGGAGCTCCGTCGTTCAACTAGGAACAGAGCTGCTCCTGATAGATTTGGAGAATGGGTGTGCTTTGCACAAGATAAATTTGATGTTCCTAGAGCGGTCTCCCTATACTAAGGCCCTGTTGTCTAGGTTTGGCATGGATAAAGAAAATTCTATTGCTACTCCTGTAGATATTAATGCACACCTTGTCACAACTTCAGATGAAGTTGAGGATTGTGACAAAGACTTATACCAAAGTGCTGTAGGTAGCCTTTTGTACTAAGGAAATTGATCTCGTGTATTGTCCTTCGAATGATATGCTTGCTGATATATTTACTAAGGGTCTAAGTGCGGAGAAGTACTCTAGGCTGAGAAGGAAGCTAGGTGTAGTTTTCTTTCAGAAGCACATTCAATGTGAGAAGGAGTGTTGAATGTTTAAATGATCCACCTTGAATGTGTTTGACTTTAGTATGTTTAAGGTTAATGTGTAACGCTGTGATGAATACTCTCGTAACGGAATGCGTTTAGAGTCAGCTAGTGGTACAGAACCATTGTCTCAGCGCGTTCTCTGGTTCCGGTCCCTTTCTTGTGCCTGCCGTTGCCATGTAGACATTGGTGTCTGTACTATAACCAAATTGTGTTCACTGAAATAAACCTGGTTTGCGTAATCACGCTCCTGTGATTTTTCTAACCTTCTAACAAAATAGACACACAGTGGTTTGAAATTTTCTTAATATTTTTTTAGACTTCAGAGTTTTTCAAAGGCCACTTGTACTGTGTACTGCCTAATCTTTGGCGGGACTAAGTTGAAGTAAAAGATATACTTTTTCTCGATGATGTTGCATATTTTTTGGGGGGTTGTTAAGTATAGTATTTTGAGTGCCATCATTTTTCTGTATGTGTATTGGTTTTGGTGGGGAAGTTTGATTCGTTCAAGCTAGTTGAAAGTTGAATTGATATTGCTCGAGGCCGGGGACGTTGTAATCCAAGCGCAGATCATTAACCACAAAGCTGCAAAAGTAAAGAAGAAATTAATTAAAATCAATTCTGAATGTCATATTTGGTCTGCTTATACTAGATATGGTTCAGCTATTTAACAGAAATTTAGGGTTGACATAGGCTGTCCACTTAGCCTTGGACTAAGGAAAAAGAGAGAGTTTGCCTTCTAAAGATGAGTAGGGGATTGTGGCTGGAGGAAAGTGTGAAAGAGGCTGCCTACGAAGATCTGTTTGGTACTATAGGTTAGTTTCTTTGGAGGGAAGAAGGCTAATCATTTATCATTTTTAGTGACATATACTTTTCTTATGTATGCTAAAACTATATACGCTTATATAATGACATTTCCATATCACACAGGTTGCGATGAAAAATAAATGTGGAAGCCCATTCACTAACTTTGTTCTGCAATAATTTCATAACGCACGTTCTAACGACATTTTCACTGAAATTCATCAAAATATTATCTCGACAGCATGAACTCCGTAAGCGTATATGAGGGAGGAATACCAAAGTGAAAAGGGAAGCTGACACGGTTCACGAAAAAGAAGCAAAGTTAGACTCATGAGGTGTTTAGAACACATGATTCAAATGCAAAGGAACTTTGTCCATCTGAGATCCAAAAACTTACAAGGAAGTCAGAGAAGATGAAGGTTAGCATTTAGCTGAAGAAGGTTGCCTTGAACTCGTACGAAGTTGAAGCCTAAGCAAAGTACTTATGACAGAGATTTTCAACTCGTAATATTACTGCCTATTTCAACTTATGATATTACATACATGGCCAATCCCAGCGTGGCCGACCGGTGAGGGTACTCGCCTGCTAAGCGGAAAGGCCCGGGTTTGTTCTCTAAAGATGTCAGGGTGTGTTTGTGCCTGACCATTGACAGTTAGAACATGTCTAGCAGCTGCTACATTGAACGCTTGACGTAAGTCCCACCTCAACCACGCTCCTCGACTCTGCCCGACGAGTTTTCACTTCACGTTACAGCGCAGAGGACGGGGTCTCGCTAAGAGCATCACTATTTCTCTGAATATCTTATCGATAGATACTGTCACTACTCATGAGATCTTAGCATTGAGAATTAAAACCTCAATGTATATGCACTGTATACTTGTTATGTCACCAATGTTATGTTTTGGTGAGAGCCAAACAAATTTTGAGTTGTGGTAATAACAATTTATCAGAAGGTAAGGTTAAGGGAGTCGTCTGGTGCACCTCTAGTTGGGGGAATTCAATGAGAAGACGGGTACTCAGCTTTTGTCTATTTATTGATCCGTAGAGCAGCCGGTGGACAGAAGACATCCGTAGTCCACGAGTAAAAGAGATTGAGAACTAGAAGTAATGATCGAGAATATGATCGAAAATATGATCAGGAATATGATCGAAAATATGATCAGGAATATGATCAAGAATATGATCAGGAATATGATCAGGAACATGATCAGGAATATGATCAGGAATATGATCAGGACTATGATCAAGAATATGATCAAGTGTTAAGATCTAAAAAGCAACGATGAGACTCGAGAGAAGAGAGAAAAGAGATGCTTAAGCATCGATGAGGTAAGAGATGAGAGTGAAAAGATGAGAGCGATGAGAGACGAGAGAAAAGAGATGCTAAAGCATCGATGAGGTAAGAGCAGGACCGCCAGGTGTCTGTAAGAGAAGGTTGAGCTTAATTTTCACATCTTCACAAACATAAACAAACACAAGCATTACCCGTAGCAAACTTAAGCAATGACAAGGCTAATCAGAATGAAATACAGTAGTAAGGCAGTCCAATCTCAAAACATTCAAGAGAGCTGGAATATAACCTTATAGAGATAAAAAATAAGTCCACTTTAAATAAACAAGGAATCTCTCCTCTTTAAAAAGGTCTATTTTTAAGACTAGAAACTGAGCAAAAGTTGCTTCAGTGAACATGGAATTCTAGAAAAGATACTTGAGTTTTAATAAATCAGTTTCATCTACTGAACAAAGTCGATTTTTAATGTTTGATTTAGGATCAATTAAATCTAGAGATGGAAATGATTATTTGGTTCATATAGTAACAAAAAATTATGAGCACAATTGTTGAACAGACAATAAGGAGTCTCGTGGAAAAGGTCGCTCAAGTACCTATGCAAGGCCAAAATTTTTAACCACAAAATAATTTCCATAATCCTGCAATATTGCTATGATACAGGCACAATATAGCAACCTAACATGAACAAAAGTTTCTATATAAAATAATTAGAACATCCTAATTAGAGCAAGAATAAAATACATCCTAAACATTATACAGAAATATAATGGACATCTCAAGACATGGTAAAAAAATGAAGGAAACCAACTAGTGATAACATAACACATTATGGATATCTTTATTTAGCGGATATATCATCTAGCAAACCATAATATTATGGTTAATCCCTGATATTTGAGATTTTGATAAATATGACCTGAGATGAAAATAATTGCAATAAAAAACTATAATAGTATTGAGAAGGAATGATATATCAACAATACCTGGATGGGAATTGTTAAATAAGAATTCTATACTTCCAAGTAAGCAACACACAATGAATAAAAAATAAAATATATCTATTTTACGAGGGAATGAAATCCATATAGTTATAAGCTGAATACATGTTTATAAAAATCTCTACTTCTAAGTATAGAATACAATGTAAAGGCAAGTTTGTGATTTAAGACAATTTTCAGTCAATGGTTAAATCTAGTAATCCAATTTATGGTCTAGCTACACCATATTCATCAGATCCCACTTCTATTCAGGAAGTGTGCAGAGAATTTGAACAATAAAGAAAACAGGTTATAAAAGAAGTTCACTGTGTCAATTGAACAGTAAAAGGAAAGTATTTCAAGTAAATATTTGGAGTAATGCAGAGAGAGAGCGTGTAACAGCAAAATTAAGAAACATATGACTAAGGATGAGCAATAGAAAATATCAACATAACAGGTGAATTTTTTAACAGAAAATAAGGTAGATTTGAAGATTAGATAAGAATTAATTAATAGATAATCTATTAAATCCCAAAATACAAGTCCTAAAACTTAGTTATTTCAGGGATGTACCATAGGTCGTCTCTACATACGCACATTATACAAAAATTAACACAAATGATATGAAACAATCCTGCCCTAATATTTCTAGAAAAAATATAGTGAGATTAATAAATATATCTAAGTCCTAAACACAATTAATTCTAAACTTACTGTAAGAACTGTTAGAAGGTTAGAAAAATCACAGGAGCGTGATTACGCTAACCAGGTTTATTTCAGTGAACACAGTTTGGTTATAGTACAGACACCAATGTCTACATGGCAACGGCAGGCACAAGAATGGGGCCGGAACCAGAGAACAAGCTGAAAAAGTGGTTCTCTACCACTAGCTGACTCTAAATGCATTCTGTTACAAGAGCGAACTGTGTTACATCACAGCGTTACACATTAACCTTAAACATACTAAAGTCGAACACATTCAAGGTGGAACATTTAAACATTCAACACTCCATCTCACATTGAATGTGCTTCTCAAAGGAAACTACACCTAGCTTACTTCTCAGCCTAGAGAACTTCTCGGCACTTAGACCCTTAGTAAATATATCGGCAAGCATATCATTCGAAGAACAATACACGAGATCAATTTCCTTATTCCTTACAAGATCACGAACTTAATGAAATTTGATATCAATATGCTTACTTCTATCATGATACTTGGGATTCTGGGCGAGACAGATGGCGGATTGGTTATCTTCATTTACAACCGTGGGGCCACCTGTTTTAAACTCCAAATCATCAAGAAGTTGTTTCAACCAAATTGCCTCTTGGGCAGCACCAGCTAGAGCAACATATTCAGCTTCAGCTGTTGAGAGAGCAACATTATTTACAGCAAATGTGATGTAAGGACGCGTTCTTGTCGACAGGTACAAAAGACTACCTACAGCACTTTGGTACAAGTCTTTGTCACATTCCTCAACTTCATCTGAAGTTGTTACAAGGTCCGCATTAACATCTACAGGAGTAGCAACAGAATTTGCATTATCCATGCCAAACCTAGACAACAGGGCCTTAGTATAAGCAGACTGCTCTAAGAACACTTCATTTTTAGTCTGCATCACACTCACACCTAAAAAATAGCTAAGTTTACCAAGATCTTTCATTTTGAACTTAGCACTGAGGTACGATTTTATCTCATTAATCTCATCTATACAGCCAGACGCTATAATAATGTCATCTACATACACAGCAATGATACACAATCCCTTATTACGAACACGGGTATAGATGCAAGCATCATTTTTGGATCGTTTGAAGCCCAATTGCTTCAAATAACCATCAAGGGCTGTGTTCCAACACTTAGGGGACTGCTTCAGTCCATACAGAGACTTATTTAATCTACAAACAAGATTTTTATTTCCTTCTGAAACAAAACCTTCTGGCTGGGTCAAGTAAATTTCCTCACTGAGCTCACCATTCAGAAATGCAGTAGCCACATCTATATGATGAAGCTGCAAATTATGCTTAGCTGCAAGGGCTAACACAGCACGGATTGACTCAAACCTTACTACAGGACTGAAAGTTTCATCATAATCAACTCTAAACTTTTGAACATACCCCTGAGCAACAAGCCGAGCTTTGTACGAGCAAACATTTCCATCAGGACCAGTTTTCTTTTTAAATATCCATTTACACCTAATTGGTTTCTTGTTCTTTGGACACTCTACAAGAGACCAGACATTGTTTATATTCATGGATGCCATTTCCTCCTCCATAGGGGCTTTCCACAGTTTGGACTCAGGCCCATGAAGTGCTTCCTCTACATTTACAGGAACATCAAATTTATCTTGAGTAAAGCACACTCATTCTCCAAATCTATCGGGAGCAGCTCTGTTCCTAGTTGAACGACGGAGCTCCAACTCTTCTTCTGAATCTTCATGTTTTTCTTCTTGAGGGAAGGAGCATGGAACACACTCAATCTCTTTTGAAGGCTCCTTCTCAAATGACATAAACTGAGATTCATTAAATACCACATCTTTACTCAGCAAGACCTTTTTGGCATTAAAATCAAACAGCCTGTATCCTTTAGTTCCACTGCCATACCCTAAAAGAACACAGGTCTTTCTCTTTGAGTCAAGCTTCTCTCTTTCAACCTTGGGAACATGTGCATAAGCCATGCACCCAAAAGTCCTGAAATGCTGTACATTGGGCTTGTGCCCATTCAAAGCCTGATAGGGAGTCAAATTTTTATGAGCACTAATAGGGCTCCTATTTTTGACATACACAGCAGTTGAGACAGTTCCAGCCCAGAATGTTTTGGGCAACTTTGAGTCAGATAACATAGCTCTCATTGCTTCAAGAATTGTTCTGTTCATTCTTTCAGCAACTCCATTTTGTTCAGGGGTCTTAGGTACAATCTTTTGATGAACAATTCCATTTACCTTCAGAAATCTTTCAAAATCAGTGGACACATACTCTCCACCATTTTGTGTGCGTAGGATTTTGATTTTGTGATCATAGTGATTTCCAACAAGAGCTTTGAACTCGGTGAACACCCCAAAGACATCACTCTGGTTTTTGATAATGTACACCCAAGTGTACCTAGAATAATCATCAATGAATGTTACAAAATAACTACCACCTCCCAAAGAACTAGGATTAATATTCCCACAAACATCACTATGGATTAGCTCTAAGGGCTTACACACTTTGATCCACTCTAGAAAAAGGAAGTCTATGGCTCTTGCCATCACAACAATTTTCACAAAAAAACATTCCCATTTCCTAGAGAACAATCAAAACCTCTAACAAGATCAAGAGACTTCAGTTTCTTAAGATTATCAAATCCTAGATGACAAAATCTCTTGTGCCACAACAGGTCATGCGAGGAGACACTCGAGCATTTTGCGGCTTCATGATAGGAACAATCTAGTCTATAAAGTCTTCCACCGTAAGTATCCACCGTAGTCGAGTGGTCTGCGGCCCGTGTTCTGTATCGGGTCTCTGCTTGTGCAGAAAGACTGCGTGCGGGTTCGAAACCCGGCAATGAATACGAACTGTTTCTCGTTTCACGCCGTGAGCTCGCACTTATCGGTAAGCCCTCAACTCCCCGCCCATGGACACATCCCAGGATCGTCGCATGGAGCTCACCATCATCCTTACTCTAAGAATGTTAACCTTGAGAATTTGAAAAACCAATGTACTAAATGTCTATGTATTGTGTACTTGATTGGAAATAAAGATTGTTTGTTTAAAAAGATTGTTTGTTTGTTTGTTTGTTTGTTTTCCTACCTTACGACCAGCAACTATCAACTCATTATTTCCATCTACAATCTCACATGTGCTTTTATTGAAATGGGTTTCCTCACCACATTCTGCATTCTGGGCAACAGATATCAAATTGCAAGCTAGCTCTGGCAAACCAACACATTTTTTACAACACAATTCCTTACCTGCATATTAGGCAATGTTATTTTAAGACGCACATCTCCAACTCCAACACCCTTCAAAGATCTACCATCACCAATTTCAATTCTTACAGGAGAAGACAGATCAGAGTAAGGTGAAAATTGACTTTTGTTGTTGCACATATGCTGAGTAGCACCTGAGTCAACTATCCAAGAATCACAGTCAACATTACTTACAGGAAAAGCACTAGTAATCATAATAGTTTCACCTGTAGATGAGCTTCGTGCATCTACTGCTCTGTTTGCTTGGAATGTTCTATTTTCTTTTCTCAGTCTTTCTTCGAAGACTCTACACTGTCTCTTAATGTGGCCCTCTTTACCACACTCAAAACACTTAATGAGCTTTTTGTTCCTTTTGAAACTCACTAGCAATTTTTCATTGGAGTCTGAAGTACTAGGGCCGCCTCGCTGTCTTCTTTCTTCATTTAGGAGACGCTCAGTCACAACTTCCCACGTTGGTATCTTTTCATGGGCTTCAAGAGCAGTTACCAGAGTAGAAAACCTATCTGGTAGTGATGATAGCAGGATGATCACACGCTCTTCTTCTTCCATAGCCAAAGATGGCCAAACACTTTTAGATGATCTTGCAGATTCTGACCATTTTCCAGCTTCATGTTGAACAGCTTTTTCTTCAGCCTGAATTTGTTCGCCCAAGATATCTTCTGGAATGTGTTCTGAAGTTTCCTCCAAACTTCAACAGGGTCAGTCGGATCCCCCAGCAAGTAGAGTTGACTTTGATCCACTCCCAGGACAATTGTTGCCAAGGCTAAATCTCGGCGTGATTCAAACTTCCTCCGAGCTGCCTCATCTGCCGTTGAGGATATACTTTCAGTGCCTTGAACTATATCCCACAGTTTATCCTTCACAAGACACATCCTCATATGTATCTTCCATGTTGGATAATTTTTCTCATTGAGTGGTTTCATGCAACTTTTACCACTGGTAGAGTCAGCCAAGTTCTTCACACTTGCTGCACTGTGTGAAGTCAACAAACTTCTACGCTTCCTTGTAGTCACTACAGTTTGCTTCGAGACTTACTGTGTTCACTGAAAATTTATCCTTGGAGCGTGTTCTGGGCCCATAACCTTTGTTAGAAGGTTAGAAAAATCACAGGAGCGTGATTACGCTAACCAAGTATATTTCAGTGAACACAGTTTTGGTCATAGTACAGACACTAATGTTTACATGGCAACGGCAGGCACAAGAATGAGACCGGAACCAGAGAACGCGCTGAGAAAATGGTTCTCTACCACTAGCAGATTCTAAACGCATTCTGCTACAAGAGTATTCATCACAGCGTTACACATTAACATTAAACATACTAAAGTCGAACACTTTCAAGGTGGAACATTTAGACATTCAACAACATTGACTGTCCCAAGATGTTCCATCGTTTGGCAAATGTTCTATTGAATGGACTCCACAACCTAGAGAAAGACCAGCGAAAGAAGGCAGTCCTTCTTCAGACCTCTGTAAAGAAAGCTCGGTTGGCTGACTAATCGCTGCAGTTTAGTAGGTTTTTGCTTCTATGTCTGTTTGTTTATATGCGTGAATGTTTGTATGTTTGGTTGTTTGCATTGGAAAGGTTTAACTATGATCAATTTGTAAAGTCTAAAACTGCAGCAACTCGGCTTTCTATAAAGTGGCCACTAAGCACACGCAATAATACATGTTAAGTCCGGTTAAAATTGGTATTTCAAAGCATTACAGTGCTTTAAACCATTTAAAATTCAATGTAAAACCTTATTATCCTTTCTATTGCTTGAAAGAAGTTATTTTTGATCAATTTTTCCGATAGAAAATGTTATGTTACTAAGAATGCAATGGCCTCCGCTAGCGTAGTCAACTATATGGCGGTGCACGTCCAGTTTATAGTAGTCCTTGGTTTCAGTGAAAAGCTATGTTTCAACACTAGGGTAAAAATTTTCACCTAATTGAAGCTTTGTGTTGTTCAAAAAGTTTAGGCAGCACATAGTTTGGTAGCAAGAGCAAATAGAAAAATTTAAAATTTGATTAGTTGTACCCAATGAATGGTCACTTCAAGAAAACTGCGGGGGTGAGTTGACCAAATATCGGTGGTGAGGCAAACGTAATCCAGCTCCTCCAGTTTCGCCTTCAGCTTTGTCTTCAACAGTGCTTCGTCATTCGCTAACAGCTGACTTAGTTTCCGATCAGACATCACCAATATGGAAGGGCTCAGAATTCAAAATTAAATATGAGATAAGTTGAATTTGATCACTCATAAACTGAGATTTCCATCAACATAGAGTAATTGAGCTTTGTAACACAAACTTTATGAGACCTAAAATTACCCTTAACATCGGTGAAACCATTGCAAACTATGAAGAGATGACCGGATGGAGATTAGACTAGATTAGATTACGAAGGGTGTCCCTCCGCGGCCGCTGCTCAGGCGTTTCAGCACAGGCAGGGGAAAGATTGAAAAATGAAGGCTACAGATATAAAATCAAAGGCACTCTTGCAGGAGGTAAGTCCTCAGGCTTACCCCACGAAAGTAATGAATGAAGAAACAAAACAACAGGCTAACCTACTGACAGAAACTAAAGCCACATCAATCAGATTCCTTGCCGAACGAATTGCTGGTTCTGTGTTTGGCTGCTCGGATCACTTTCGAGTAAAGCTATATATCCAAGGCATGCTGATAAGGAAAAAAACTACTTACCTATTTCTTATTGTTATCTTTTCGTTAATATATATATATATATATATATATATATATATATATATATATATATATATATATATATATATATATATATATATATATATATATATAGTCCACTAGTGCTGTCCACCTTTCAATTGTCATTTTAATGTGCGGGAGCAACTGTGTTCTCTGTTCATTGAACTTTCCTCCTGACCACCAAATTTTCTTTTTTCCTCTTCTTTTCGTACAAAAACTACATTTTTCTATAAATTAGATACCTGCTGTATCCATACGTAGTTTTTAAAAATACACATCGAGTCCTGATGGCATCTGAAGCTTATCCAAGCCGAAAGCCTTAGTTTTATCTAAAAATTGTCTAGGTTTAGTCCTCAAAGCTTTTGAATATATATATATATATATATATATATATATATATATATATATATATATATATATATATATATATATAAATATATGTACGAGTATATTCATAATAATACACATCATAAATTGCATCAATGGCATTTTCATTGATTCAAACTATCATTAGAGAGAATTTGTTATAGGGGTTTACACAATATAATGATCATCCGGATAAATATCTCTACATCAAAAAAACTAAATACCCACTCTGGTCGAAAATAATTGGTGCACAAGAAGAAAACTTCACACCTTTAAGTGTTTTGTCAATGTCTTGTATTTTTCGTATAATAAACGTTTATGTAAACTGTGCAGAACTAAAATTTTATCTTCGAGGTAAATGAGATTCTTTGGTGAATATAATTAAGTTTATTTTCTAGCGACATGACATTTGAAATCTCCTTCAACCACCCTCAACATTTTAATAATATGGGAAAGTTACGATGATGCGAATGCAAAGTGCATGTATAGACGACGCACAAAAGATCTAACCAATTCTGAACGAAGAACAGTATTACAGGCTCTTCTGGAAAGAGCTAAGCTCGTACGCTAAAACTGAGTACGATTCAAGATGTTGGAACAAAATTTGGTTTTTGGAGAAACACTGCTCGTAGAAGTTGAAAGAGCATTGAAGAGTTCGCCCTATAACTGGTGCCAATAGCTGTATCGAGCCGGTAAAACTCTGCGTTCGAAGAATGAATTGCAGCAGTTAAAATTTAACATGATTCTCCTTACTTTGCCGCAGTCAATGTAATAAATTATTTTGGCTGGCAGAGGCAACGAATAGAGGTTTTAACCTTTGTACAATATACAGCTTGAAAAACGCAAAATTCTTTAAACTCAATAAAGTTCACAGAAGATTTGAAGATTAAATTAGCAAGTAATGAGTAAATATTCTGAAATTTATTCGAAATCAAAATCACAACATTCTTCTTTAATTAATTGTTTTTACATTATCAATTCATTGTATACCAGTAATTCATGAAGTATTTGATTAGGTTAACCTGAATCTTCTTTGAAACTAGTTTTTCTTAAACGTTTGAACTTGTATGTATGAAATATCCCCGACCAATTTCGAAATTGCTATGTACCAATTATTTCCTATAGGAGGGAATATTTAAACATAATACTTTTCACAATTATAATACTTCATGAATCAAATCAGTATTCATCAAAGAAAAACAGCCATACACATCGTGCATATCCAGAAATGACACTAGAGGTCAAGGATCCCAGTCATGACGCTCTGTCCAGTCATTCACATTATAGCCGTGCTCTAATTTTCTATTTTGTATGCCCCAGACATCATCGCTGCCTCCTGGAGTTGAAGCAGCGATGGTTTGCTTTCGTGGCAAGAATGTTACTCTTGAGCTACCGACTGAGCATTAAACTTCATCTACACAATAATAATAATAATAATAATAATATAATTTTTTATATAAGAATCATCCAGTAGAGCTATTTTTGATCTCGCAAAACGATTTCACTGCCAAAGTTGATAAAAACACTGCTCGGAATTTTGAGAATTACACTCGTACAGCACGAATATTATTATATGATAGAACATATATTGAATTCAGCCTGAAGAGATAAAATTTTCAACCCACGATAGATTGCGGGTCAAAGATCAGCCACGTAAAAAAAGACAGAGGGAACTTGGTTATGTCGAAAAAATTTAAACAAGTGACAGGCATCATAACACATAAAATGAAACAAGTAGTTTCTATGGGTAACAATAGTTATTTGTTTAACATACATCATGGATCATTGACTATACATTAAAACATTCACTATAAATTCTTCCCGTGACCATTAGAAAATAGTTGTCAAGTAATAAGAAATAAACACCTACTTTTATAAAATAAAAATATGTGTATATACAAAGTTGTTAACTTACCAAAGAATTATATAACTTAGCATAGTACAATAAAAGATCTTTCTTACCTCAATATGAATGTAAAGATTCGTTGTACTGTTCATGATGCTGATGTCATTCGGCCACACAGCATGCACTCACATATGAGGTTAATTCTAGGTTTTTTATTTTAATACATTTCCCATCAAAAATAGGGTTCACTGGTATCCTTTCTCTAGTGTCGATACTTGAAGTGGGTGAGGAGCAAGAAATAGAACTTATAAAGGTCATCTTAACAATAGCTAACGCGCACGACGATCAACAAAAAGTATTAAAACATGTGCAACCACTCCTCACGAAAACTCATCCTCAACTGCTTGTCAGTCTGTGGGTGTGACCAAAGCGCCATTGAGTTACAACAGCGTTTAAAGGCGTTTCAAGTGTCGTATTTAGGCGTACAGACTCGTTTCAAGCGTCGTACCTAGACGAAAAGTTATTTCAATGTGTTTAAATGCGTTCTATTTAAATACACAATATTCTATTTATATACAGTTTTAAAATACAGAATTTAAAATGAATTTGAAAATATATTTTTAATTGCACAAATGTATTCAAATGGTATTGAAATATAATGTATTCAACAACTGCATAACATTGGAAATATATGATTTGCTTATTTTGAATGGCAGCTGAACTTTTCTGCTAAAGTTTGCCATGTTGGCGGTCTTAAAATTGTGCTCTTAAAACATTAAATTTGATGTTATAACCAACACTCGTTAGATTATTGAATGGACTAGAATTGTATCTCACAGAGTTCATCTTTTTATGCTAATGACCAAATGTTACATAATTTTGTTTCATTTTGTGTTATAGGGTTTAACTTGAAAAAATAGTAATCCAAAATGGCACCAAGAAGAAGACTTTAGCCTGATGTTTTGGAGAGGCAGCCACCTGAAAATAGGCTTCCGGCGCCAAAGATTGATGACCAGCTCTATCGCTTGTCCAGGCCTTTTGATTAGATTAATTTCCTCAGTCTGGACACTTTAATCAGTTACACCGAATACGTACTCACTTTTCTCAGGAGCATCAAAGTAGCTTACATTTAAAGTTACACGAATCACAAAAAAGTTGCACTCACGTTAATTTGGTTCAACCGTGGATTGAAGATATATGTACAATGCAAATTAGCTTCTTCACAAACACGAAGGAATCATTACGTTTTTGCACTGTACGGCGAAAGTTTCTTAAATCAATTTACTACGTTGTTTTCTTCTGCTGGCACTCCAAATCAAAATTTTGAAATTTGAACGTGGTTTTTAATTACGGTAATTAATTAGTGGTTTTATTATTTGTATAAACATCGTTATTATTATTAACACTAGCCAGTTCCCGTAGAACTTCCACGATTTAGATTTGACTAATTTGAAAGCCATATAGAGATAAATGTATTAAAGATTTACGTCGAAATATTGTGTTTTAAATGAATACTTTTTATTAATATATGCAGGACTTCCATTGTGCATCTTATCTACCGAACATGGCCCAGAGAGTACCTGTTAAAATTCCTTGATTTAAAAGTGATAAAATTAAGGATCTATGAAATAAATACATTTTTCAGTTTTATCCGTGGTACCATCAGAATCTGAATATTTTTCATGAATATGTACAGAACTTCCATTCTGTACATTATCTACCGATAACATGGCCGTGTAAGAGAAAAAACTGATGACGGAAAAAAATTGAATTTTATAGTGATCCAGCGCTTTTGGTCCCCAATACAATTCTTATACTACATGCATATCCCTTCTGATTTCAATTCAATAATTTTCCTTCACGTGTCTTTGGTAGCCACAATACAATTTTCACAATACATGCATACTCTACCGAATTTCCTCTTACCTAAATCTTTAAGAGTGTAACAGAAAGACGAACCAAGCAAGCAATCAAGCAAGCAACAAACTGTGTTTCATCGTATAGTGGAATGATAGCAATTACCATACACTATCGAATAACTAAAAGGACTGATCAGTTGACAAAATTCCACTATATAATAATACACAGTTTGTTGCTTGCTTGATGGCTTGCTTACTTGGCCCGTCTTTCTGTCACGCTCCTAAGAATTTAGATGGGAGTAAATTCGTTATAGTATATATGTGTAGTAAGCTTTGTATTGTGGATAACAAAGGCACATCCCTCAATGTAAAAATTCCTTGCAAAGCCCGAGCGCACTGGCAAAACAATCGAAAAAAATCAGTAAAAAGCACGCGAACTTTCTCTTGTCGGTTTACTATACAAGAATGAGATGCAGATTCTGGCAATCAAAATGGTTGCCTGTTATTTAACTATACAGGTACATGGAGTAATTAGGATACATGAGCCTTTGAACTAATACAGGAGGCTTCGAATTAATAACTAAATCAGACTGTGTTAAGGTTTATAGGTGAGTGTACGTTTAACTGTTGGTTTGATTTTAAATATAACACATCCAAAATTGTAATTAAGGAAGTAATAAGGCATCCGTACTGAACTAACTGATTCTCGATACGCGAGATTAGTCGGAGCAATGCAGTCAATTTAGTAATAGAAATTACTACTATTGTCGTCATTGTAAGCGTACCATTTTAGACGACACCAAAATTAACACAGGGTAGGGTAACATAACTTCATTTCTTGAAAGGAACGTCCTTTGAAAAAAGTAAGTTATGTTACTGCACCCTGTATTATGTTGATGTTTCAATAAACGTGTATATTGTAAAGAGAGAAAGTAATTCTTGCAACAATGAGTATTATACTCATACAAAATATAGAACATAAATAATGTTCAAAAATTCCAAGTTCAGCACCATCAGTTGTTAGCATGAAACTACTCACTCTCTGCTTCGAGACTATCGGCTTAACACGAAAAGGGAAAGTATATGTACTGTATGCTTCTTTCTGTCTTGCTCAAGCCAGGAACAAGACAACGAGATGAGTTTGCTCTCCACAGCAGTAATGCAAAACAAAGGCAAAGAAGCTCAAGACGCTCATCGAAAAGGAGTTGAAACCTTTGAGGCTTGGGATGTGAAAATAATTTACGTCTAAATCCTTCTCGTTCGTCAGGGCTCGATCTTGAAGTTAAAGACGCTAAGAACGTCGCATCTTTTCTGACTTTGCCAGCCTGGAGACAGTCAAAAACCTGCAGTGAAACAAAAAATAACACTTTCCAATGTTGAAGTATGTGAATAGCAATATTGTTTTAACTTTAATCATATATACATAGCTAATAATTGAATAATATAATAATAATTGAATAATAATTCAATAATTAAAGTATTAGAAACTTATATCAAACTTATATGGAAACTCAGAGTTATCACAACTTCAGTGCAGTCAGCAATATACTGTGAGTAAAATAGAAAATAATAATTATTTAAAAAAATCAGGATAGGGATGAAAGATATAGGCATTGTCAGAATATATGAGTAATTACTGATAATGATTCTTGAACATGTGTTGAATTAATTAACTGAGACTTGATACCTATGGTTGGTCATTATGCTAACGTTTCAAATGATAACTGGTGATTC
>VCRD01002646.1:16627-72328 GCA_006783055.1 Trinorchestia longiramus
TTGACAAAATTCCACTATATAATAATACACAGTTTGTTGCTTGCTTGATGGCTTGCTTACTTGGCCCGTCTTTCTGTCACGCTCCTAAGAATTTAGATGGGAGTAAATTCGTTATAGTATAAATGTGTAGTAAGCTTTGTATTGTGGATAACAAAGGCACATCCCTCAATGTAAAAATTCCTTGCAAAGCCCAAGTGCACTGGCAAAACAATCGAAAAAAATTCAGTAAAAAGCACGCGAACTTTCTCTTGTCGGTTTACTATACAAGAATGAGATGCAGATTCTGGCAATCAAAATGGTTGCCTGTTATTTAACTATACAGGTACATGGAGTAATTAGGATACATGAGCCTTTGAACTAATAAAGGAGGCTTTGAATTAATAACTAAATCAGAATGTATTAAGGTTTATAGGTGAGTGTACGTTTAACCCTTTCGGTACTGACGGCATCTCTGGTAGCCGCAGTCATTTTTCGCCTATTAAGATGCAGAGCAACACGTGTGTCTGTGCAAACGCTGGTAGGGCAGTGCAAGCTACAGTTTGATCAGGACAATGCAGTGACCGTAAAACATCACAAAGCATCTTTTTTTAAATTTGATGTTAAATATGTTGAAAAAGGTTCAGATATTTGCATCATGGTACCGAAAGGGTTAACTGTTGGTTTGATTTCAAATATAACACATCCAAAATTGTAATTAAGGAAGTGATAAGGCATCCGTACTGAACTAACTGATTCTCGATACGCAAGATTAGTCGGAGCAATGCAGTCAATTTAGTAATAGAAATTACTACTATTGTCGTCATTGTAAGCGTACCATTTTAGACGACACCAAAATTAACACAGGGTAGGGGAACATAACTTCATTTCTTGAAAGGAACGTCCTTTGAAAAAAGTAAGTTATGTTACTGCACCCTGTATTATGTTGATGTTTTCAATAAACGTGTATATTGTGAAGAGAGAAAGTAATTATTGCAAAAATGAGTATTATACTCATACAAAATATAGAACGTAAATAATGTTCAGAAATTCCAAGTTCAGCACCATCAGTTGTTGGCATGAAACTACTCACTCTTTGCTTCGAGACTATCGGCTTAAGATGAAAAGGGAAAGTATATGTACTGTATGCTACTTTCTGTCTTGCTCAAGCCAGGAACAAGACAACGAGATGAGTTTGCTCTCCACAGCAGTAATGCAAAACAAAGGCAAAGAAGCTCAAGACGCTCATCGAAAAGGAGTTGAAACCTTTGAGGCTTGGGATGTGAAAATAATTTACGTCTAAATCCTTCTCGTTCGTCAGGGCTCGATCTTGAAGTTAAAGACGCTAAGAACGTCGCATCTTTTCTGACTTTGCCAGTCTGGAGACAGTCAAAAACCTGCAGTGAAACAAAAAAAACACTTTCCAATGTTGGAGTATGTGAATAGCAATATTGTTTTAACTTTAATCATATATACATAGCTAATAATTCATACTGTGATAATTAAAGTATTCGAAATTTATGTCAGACTTATAAGGAAACTCGGAGTTATCACAACTTCAGTGCAGTCGGCAATATACTGTGAGTAAAATAGAAAATAATAATTATTTAAAAAATCAGGATAGGGATGAAAGATATAGGCATTGTCAGAATATACGAGTAATTACTGAGAATGATTCTTGAACACGTGTTGAATTAATTAACTGAGATTTTATACCTATGGTTGGTCATTATGCTAACGCTTCAAATGATAACTGGTGATTCTTTACGTTGCCGCATGATGCTGAATGAACAATCTCATGTTAATAATAGCTGAGCCTGTTTAGGTACCAGGAATTAGTTTTACTAGTTCGCTCTGAATAAACTGACATGAAAAAACGAGTAACCGAATGATAGTTACTATTTCTATATGTTTATTATTTGAATTAGTGTATCTGGAGTTTCATATCGCAATCTTACGTGTGCAACTTGAGTGCTAACAAAAAAATCAGGTAATCGGGTGAGGGAATGGCAAATAATACCAATTTAGGGGACTGTTTGTTCAGTCGAGAAGAATAGAATATATCAACAGGAACGAGCTGTTTGTTATATTCTTGGGCTGCTTAGTAAGTCCCCTGTCGTTTAAAGTTACGGTATCAATCACGCACATACATCATAATCACCCACAGAGGTTTTAGTCAAACACACACCACAATCATACACAGGCTCCTGACGTCAAGAAGAATACGAAACCATTACTATATAATGTTGGGGGATTTCTGATCCAATATTTCTTAAAACAATTTTCAAATGTGTTGACAGTGCCAGCAAAAACGATATTTTCGGGTAGCTGGTTCCAAGTTCCGGCAATATTAACGGGAAAAAAATTTAGAACCTATAACGTTCTTAAATTTCTTATTATTAGTTCTTTGCCGTTATTTCTGGTGCACACATAATTGTCTTCGTCGTAAAGCTCTTCCAGAGTAACATCGTTAAAGTCGTTGGGGCGTTTATAGCTCTGGATGAGTTATCCTCACAGACTTCTTTGTTCTAGAAAGATGAGCTCAAGCTGCTTGAGGCGCTTTTCGTAGCTGAAATTTCTTAGTTCAGTATTCATTTTCGTTACTTTGCTCTCATTTTTTCCCATTTTTTAATATTTCGTCATAGGTTAGGAGACCAGAGTTACAGTGCATGTTCCAGATGGAGTCTGACTAGCACTTTACAATTTTTGTAATATGTATTATATTATTTGATTCGTATTTGAAACTTTTTTCTCCTTGCTTGTCATGCTTAAGATTGTCAGTGATAATAGTACCAAGATCTCTTGGTTGCTGTACTGTTTCGATAGCTGCATAATTCATCATGTTTTAGTACCAACGTTCAATGCTTTTATCACCTATGGACATTGCTGAACATTTATCAATGTTGAAGCTCGTTTGCCATTTTTTGGTTCACTGTGATAGACGATTGAGGTCTGATTGAATAGTTACTCTGCCTCTTTAAGTGAACGTTCAGTGACTGAGCTTCATGCCGCCAATCAATTTGTTGATTTTATTGATGATTCCAACGTTAGAATTGTTAATATAGATGATAAAGAGGTGCTAGCTTAAAACACTTTCTTGTATGACTTTTGACGCTACTTGCGTCAAGTCACCGGCTTCATCATTATTAATCATCACTCGTTCAATGCAACTAGTAAGCCAGTATCGTTTTCTTCGAGAATAGCTACCCTGTCCACTTTTCCATAAACCTTTTGTGGTGAAGCACAGTATGTCGAAGTCATTTCTGAAACTCGATGCATACAAGGTCCATGGCACAGTCGTACATATACACGGTTGGATTCGAAAATGTCGATGAGGCTCGTGACACTGACGTATTTTCCCCTGAATTCGTGTTGTGTGTCAGTTTTCAAGTTCTGAGCTTCGAGATGTTTTGAAGTACTGACTTTGAGTATTCATTCTATTGTTTAACTGATGGCAGATATCAAACTGACTGGGTAATTGTTATTAGTTGCTTATTTGTTTTCCTTATTGAAAATATGAGTGACGTTTACCTGCTTTCAATCCTTCAAAACAATCCCAGCTTCAAACGATCGATTGTAGATGTTTGCTAAGGGTTCGCTATTTTTTCAGTTGTTTCTGTTACTATTCGGGAAGAAGGTTAATTCATATGGGTTTAGAATGTTCAGCTAATTATTACTTCTTTTGTTGTGAATGTGCCGTCTGTCAGGACTAGTTGAGGGTTAAAGGTGTGAGGTTGCTGGATTTCAGTCAAGTATTCCACAATGAATAAATATTGAAGTAAAACAAGCATTTAGAATTCTGGCTTTGCTTCTGTTGTGCGTTGCAATTGAGCCGTCAGGGTCGATCAATAGTCCTTTATTATTTCTTTTGAGTCGTCTGTTATTTATAAATTTGTAGAAGTTCGTCGGGTTACTTTTGCATGTGCTTCAACTACAGTCTTTTTATCTAGCTTCGCATATGTTATCTTTCGTTTTACGACCAAGCAGTTGAGGATATGCTATTGATTTTAGGGTTCTGTTTGATATTTCCTCTAAGTCTTTTGTACGACTGTTTTGTATATAGAATTTCTTGAGAAAACCAAGGATGGTTGGTTATTGGTCGATCTCAGACGTTTCGTCATAAGTTTATTGGTCTCAATAGTGGTTGTGATTTTGTTTTTAAGTGTCATGTAGCATTTGTCTACTTTTGTTCCTCATTAGTACTTCGTGGTCAAAACTTCTGAGCTCCTCTTTCATAAGTTCAAACAAGTTGGTTCAAGCAATTACACATGGGTAAACTCATGTAGTTGCTTTTGATGCTTATGAGTTGGCTTTTACCGTTAAAAGCGCGGACTTTTAGAGCAAAGTACGGTGATAACCCATCTTGTCCCTCACCTGTAATCCAAATAGTCTCAGGTTAGAGGACGTTATGACGGGGTAAAGAATTTGGTTTTGTCTAGTCGGTTCGTTAACATGCTGCTGCAGAGAATTTGTTTTTATCAGATCATCTAGTTCATCACGTTTTCGACTTTGGCGAGTAGTTCAGTTTATGTAGAGTGGATTAAAGTCCCATTATTAGTGTTTTATGGGGAGTACTGAGGATATTCTGTAGGAAACCATAGAGTTCATCATTTCCAGTTTTTGTACTGGTTGAGGTTCTACCTACGAGTACAATTTTGATAGCTTTTCTTTGCTGCTAGTGGGTGGATGGCATTTGTATTTCCTTTTATCTGTTACTCATTTAGTTTTACATTGTAGTAACAGCGTTTCTTCGGCGAAGATCATGGAACCATCTACCATAACTGCGCAAAAGTTTGTCGGCATTGTGATAGACGTATACCTTCAATAAGACTTCTGCTGGGAGATGGTTTGAATTTTAATTTAACTATGTTTCATTGACTGCTATAATGTTGTATGATTGGGTTGATACAATGATTTGAATTTCCTATATTCCGTTCGTTGCAAACCCACGAAGGTGTCCAATGTTTTGGCCGGTATTTTTGTTTTGCTCGCTAGAGCCGGGTTCGTAGTTTTGTTCATCGGCTTCCCTTGGGGTAGTTGCTTTTCATTATTTACTTGCTCACAATTGGTCACTGATGGTTGTGCTTCGTCCTCACATGGGTCATGGCTCGTTGCATTCATTTCATTGCAGTGTTGGTGGTGGGGTAGTATGTTTTTATTCAAGTTCCTGTCATTGCTTCCACGCTGCAGAAAGTTTTTTTGGATTAAAAGTTTTCTTGCAGCGCCAGGGTTGCGTGATGCAGAGGTGACTCTAAGCATTGCTGTCGTGTCTGGTGCGCTGGTAATTTCTTTGCTAGAATGTTGAGTTATGCGTGTTATGCGATCGTAGTGTGTGTATACAAGAGCCTGCTATTGTTGAACTTTTTATTTTCCCCCATCTTCGAGGAACGTTTGTCTGCATTGAAATGAATATAGAGGTCCGTATTATGTGATGCATTTTCTTCATGTTGATTTGAATTGACTTCCAATTTACCGGTCGAATTTCGCATATTGCAAATTTTGTCTTCTTTAGTTTTATAGGCCAGTCCATTTGCAGTTGCATGGTCAAACTAATTTTCAGAGTGAGTTCACAGTTTGGGATTTGAAGTTCTGGTTTCAAGTCCATCTTGGATTGTCGTTGAAGTCGTCTTGCAAGAAGTAGCTGCAGTTTCTGTAACAATGGCGATTATCACTAAATACCCAGTCCAGCTTTTCTAACTTCACTAAAATGGATGACATACTTTTTGAAGAAACTGCGGCCGCACGCTGTAATGGGACTTCAGGTTTAAGTATATGACATCTTCTTTTACACACATTTTGTTCACTGTTTCATTGATTGGTCGAATTAGAAATATTTGCTTTGCCTCATTTATTGATGGAAAAATTCTCTGTATAATAACAATTATGGATTCACTTCGAACTTTACAGAAGAAGATTTCAAAACGTCGCAGGAGTTCATCTGGGTGGTAATTTTTATTTCATGTGTTTTGCAATGAACTATGACTACGTTTTATTGCGTGCATCGTAGGTCTCCTAATGAGCAGGCAGTTCAAGTTACTCATATTTCAGGGGGGCAGAGTACTTTGCACGCTACTATTCCTCGCTTGGATTTAGGGGTCTTGCGTCAATGGTGCTATCTCCAATGAGAAATGCTTTAGGTTTCTCGTAGATTTGTGCTCCTTTATTCTCCGCAGTTTCTTTTCAATTTTGCATTTCGGTGCTCATCATTTTGTTCAAATTGCAAAAAGGTTTAGAGGTTCGAGCAGGTAAGACAGTGTATTGCAGTGTATTGTGTTTGCTGCCCTCTTTTGTGGCGTTCGTTTCGTTCTCCAATTCCTCCCTCAATGTGCTAAAACGGTTATTGGTACCAAGACGAAAGTTTATTTAAATAAACAAAAGTAATCTGGAGCACAAGCGTAATCACTCGTTTTTGCCTCGTATTGCTCGTGGAGTTTTGTTTTTTTCTGGGGAAGAGGCTGTATTCATGTTGGTTGGAGTCCAGGGTAGTTGGTATTCCGATGGTCAATCCTGCCTATTTTTGTATATTGCATGCATCTTCCAGAAAACTTCTCACAATCCTTATGAGTGATTTAGAGGCATTCATAGGTGCCTTCAATATATTGATGCTTCAGTGTGTTAGGTGACCTAAGCGAAAGAAGCACCAGAGACGTCGTCAGTTCACACGCTCCTAGATTGGTCGACTGGTGAGCTTACCCGCTTGCTATGCAGGAAGACCCGGGCTCAATACCCGCAGCTTTTTAGTTGAAGGTACTTCAGATCGTGTTATTTTTTTTTCAACTATGTTGATGCCATTGACAAAGTAATTACGTGCAGTTGGAATGTTGTAAGGTATTCAGTAAAATGTAAGTATTTTATGTAAAATGAGTCGGTCTATTTTTCCCATGAAATGTCGTTATTGTCTTTTTATTTGTCTTCATTGTCCTCAATAAGGCCTAGTCTTTACTTTAATGAAGCCTAGTCTTCATGCACGTAGACTGTTGAAGCTCAGACTTGTTTAGGCTGGAGGGAGATGCAGGGAAAACAAAGAAAGGAAGGGCGTAAGCAAGGGACTGCGGAGAGAGCGTTGTCAGCTGAGTGGCTGGCGCTGGTATGTGTCGAGGCCTACGAGGGTAGTGCTCTGTTTCATTAAGTGTGAAGCCTGAACCCAACTTCTTATCCTGGATTTTGTTCAAAATTATCGTTCATTTAATAATTTCTTCCACTTTATTTCCTTGGTTAGTTAGATTACCCATTCACGTATACCTGGTGTGATTCGTACGTCTCGAATGATTGTTTTTCTTTCGTATTTCAAGCTTGAACACCTTTTTTCGCGAGCGTGTCTATAGACGGCAATGGTTGATCGGTAGGGGGTATAAATTTATAGAGTGATCATACATGAGCTTTAGCAAACCCGCGCAGGTATTTGGTTCAGCTATTGTCTCTACATAATTGTGAAGCATCATGAGTATAACTGAATGTGCATGCGAACCAAGTACGTGACAAAAAAATGTTTCTAAGCAGGCAGGAGGGCTGCTTACGTACTTGAAGAGGTGAAGGTAGACTGATCATATACCACTGAGCGTTAGAGGAGTGAAGGTGTGAATTCCAGTTATTCCTCTAGAATACATTAATTATGCACAAATGCATGCAAATGCGACTATGATCGTGAGATTTTTAAAGAAATTTGAGGTTAACTGCAATTCGAATCAGGCATTTAAGCATTTAGGAATTAGTTGCTTCTACTTTTTTATCTATCGATTTATACTTATATATATATATCATAGATTATTGATTCATTGAAATTTTATGAAACAAGTCATAAATAAACCTCGCTAATTTCTACGATGTAACAGGCTGCTGTGTGATTGAACTGATTGATTATCTACATGCAGTATATATGTTGCCAATGCTGGTGTTAAAAGAATGCACATAATGCATGGTAGACCCATGTATCGGGCGAATTAGAGCTAAGCCTGACGTCCAGTGACTAGGTCTTCATCCGGTCTCCCTGATGGCTATCGGTGTGGTCAACTCTGACATAGTTGCACAATCATGATCATTTTAGAACGAGTACCAGAAGAGGCAGTAGGACTGGGACTGCGAATATACGCAATCAGTAGGGTTGATACAGAGTACTTACATGTGTAAACTGGCAGCTTATAACAGAAGACATTTTCTTATGCTCTTGAGAAAGAGTAGAAAATAAGCTTTCATTGTTTCACGAGCAGTAGCACGCACACTCGGGGACATCGCTCACGTGACCGTAGAAACCGAGGTATCACTTCAGCTCGAATAGCTCTCAGATTAACGAGGGCCTGCGTGTTCCAGAACTGTCGAGTCAGACGTTCTATTGGATTTATTTTTGAGGGGTCGCCATGTATCCCTCTGATCTGTATATAGGGACTGCATTAAAAGTAAAGTAATTTTTAGAACCTGAAAAACAGTTATTATCTCTATTCATGACATATTACTTGGTTCTTAACTTTGAACATGTGTATGGAAGTAATTATCGATGTTTTTATTCAATCAAGTATCTGACCAACTTATCTTGAAATTTCAGGGTGTATTGGATTTTCATTGAATATTTTCGCCAGCTTTGCATGTAGAAACTGAAAAAAATGAGAATAATTTTGAGGAATGAAGGGCTTCATCATAATATTATTTTACAGTGTTTCACTTCAAATATTTTACACAAGACAAACTTTTTATCAAGATAACATAAACTCTGAAAATTGAAGTGTATGGCGTTATCTTAGAAAGGTAGAACGTATCATATTTTTTATCAATAACAAAGATAGGAAAAATTCTGTTCAAATATTCTGTTAGCTCCGAGAATGCAAATGGTTTAGTAATGAGACGTTCTAAAACAGAGTAGACGAACAAAATAACGCTCGTGATATTTGTTTGCAACAGTGATATGAAAGTCGTAGAAGTTTTCTAAATTAATGGACGAACAGACCTAACAAACTAAAAGTTATTTTGAATTCGGCGGAAGCGAAAATGGGCCAAAGCAGAATTTGAAATCATTTAAAGTGGCTCTGTGATAACCATGTATTCAGTTTTTTGTAGGAAAAAATACGATCAATAACAAATGAGTTTAAACAACTTTGCATAAAATAAACGAATTAAATTAGTCCAAAGGCGAAGTAACTAAAATGACAGTTCTAAATCTTAAACCTCATCCGATACAGAGTCAATTAAATATATTTTAATAAGGTTCCGAATAAAACGTGCTGCATACTGATGACCAACTCAAAAATCTATGGCCCAATCATCGTCTAGATTCCATTTTTAGGTTCTACGTACACCATCGAGCTACACAAGGCAGCGCGCCTCCAAGGCGCAACTGGCGTTGTGGGCCCGAGTATTCAGGCGTCTCTGCTTAGCGCCTTATGTATCAAGCGTAACTGGCCCGAGAACACTGCTCTTCATTTGCAATAAGTTTTTGGCCCAATGAGCTGTACGATTGGATCCTGCATCATCGCTGCTTGCAGGCTTGTGTTTGGGATCTGCATGGCGTACAAACGCAATGCGAGATGCCGCCGCTGTCTCAAATAAGTCTCGTAGCAATATTGCTCTGCTGTCTACCGTAGAATGTGATCGTAAGAGAACATGAGGAGAACGATGACGCGGTTATAAATTGCGCGACAGTCATTCATATTTTTACTGTGGTTATAGATAAGATTCCGTGGCATTTTCCACAATATTAGGAGGATAATAAGTAAATAAAAGGAATGAATTAAATTACTTAGAAGAAACTTTTTAGTTTTTTCGCTTCTGGAACTTGGTGATTGATAACATACGAGTGTAAAGCCTCAACGCTCCCTACTTTTCTAAAAACCTGCGTAGGAGCTGTAACTCAGCTATACTGACTCCCTCCTTCTCTAGTTTGGGTCTGTCAGACCACCCTGAGATTATTCAGAAAGAGGTATTATTTATATACAGCCCTTGATGTGTAAGACTGTAGGTATATTTACACCAATAATCTGACTGAGCGATCGATTCAAGAGACAGGTTTGTCTCTTTCGCACCCGTTCAGCTATGTATCGGCGAGATCCAGTCTGTCTGTGCGTATGATGTCTGTGCGCAAAAATGACTAATTGTAAGTTTAATTAATATAGTGAGGTGCCAGAACTAAAATTAAATTATCTAAAAAAAATAATTCAAATTGTAGTGTAGTTCCAGAAACCCGCTCTGTTTCAAATTGAAGGAAATAGAATCAGATCATGTGAATAGCCAAATCATTGGCTGCTGTTCATGCCCAACATTCACCATCTGATTAGCAGTGTTAGTACCTCTGTTTTTACCCGGTATTATGAATATGTCCTGTTGGAAGTTTTCTATGGATGACTGCTACCACCATAGTGGCCTACTGCAGCTACGGGAGTTGGGGAAAAGTTCGACTCGTGGCTACGAGTCTAGACCTGCCAGCGATCTTTCCTCGGTTCAATAGGCTGCTCTGTGGAGACTTTTGGATCAATTCATTATTGAGATTGGTTGCAGCTACAGATAGTACCATATCTAGTAGCTGTAAATTTTTACTGTAACACTGATGTGGTGTCATGCACTCATCCTTTGGAACAAATTTCTGAACGTCAGAAAGGGTTCTCGCGACTTAATTCATAATTATCAGATCACATTACCATAAAAAGGCATATTCAAAGTCTTTATTGAATTACTAAGTACCTTAAGGGAAATCATATGATTGAAAATTGAAAATTATCCGATTACTAATGGTAAATTATCCTATTACTATCTATTGGCCTTACGGGGAATTATACAATTGCCAACTGTGTTCGTTGCTGGAAGTTACAAACTGCTAAATTACTTTACTTTGTGAATTAATGAAGGATTTGCTTCATACACGACTAGTAACACTCCTCACAGATTTTGTTCCCAGCCCGTCACGTTCCACTTCATGAACACCGGTGGGCTAGTCGTGGGGTTGCACTGCCGACGTCATTATTCGTCGTATAATTCTATGACATCCAGAAAACTATTTCTTACATTCCATGCGTCTTTTCTTCCGGTTTATTATTTCAGTCAAGTATACTAGCTAACATTTTTAGATGTATTTTACTGTCATACGAGCTCTTTTTAAAAAAAGCACGTGGGATGTACGCTTATATATAATTATTTAGTTTGGGCCTCTCCCAAATCACAGTCAAAAATGCCAGGGTATAATTATTGTAATTATTTATTATTGTTGCTAAAACAATAACTATTATGATGGAAGTTTATTTTAGCATAAGAAACACAAATAACTTGTGTACAGGAACTAATGACTGGTTTTAAAATCAATTCGAAGCCTGTATGAAAAGCTCGGTTCCCTCTTCCCTATGAAAAGAAAAAATAATTTTTCTTATTTATTCCAATACACTTGATACATGAAATTTGCATTAGTATTGAATTTTCAAATTCCTTATAATTCAAGTTCTTAAGGCTATAAATATAATTGTTGATAATACAAAGCGTCATATTTTCTCAAAAAAAAAAAGATAACGTTTAGCATTTAAGAAGTTGCGTGGAACATTATGTGATAGTTTGAGTTTACAACAGTAAAGCGATGTAAACAATGGCATGTAATTAAAATGCAAGGAATTAATTATAAACGCAAGGAACGATGAAACTTCTAATTGCGATTTCAGATTTGCTTGTCGATCGCTCATTATGATGTATTGATAGTCCATATAATGGACATTACTATTGTATATAAATGGGAATTTCATTACGTGTAATAAAACCAAAAATTACATACCACAGAAAGATGGTAAATGAGAATGCCAATTTAAATACGTCGTGGAGTGTCAGGAGTGTAATACTGATAAACGCTCAGCGAAGTAACCGTACATTAAAAGTTCTAAGTTTTATCTCTGTTTATCATTACAAAACAAATACTATCATTGCTACATGAGCTTCATTACTATATCGTAATTAAAAATAAGTACTAGTGAGAACGTTGCTGGCATGACAAATGTCTGACAAGTATAGTATACAAAAACGCAGATATTAAATAAGACGAGATTGACATTCTTTATTTGCGAGTAATATAGGGTGCGACAACATAACTTCCTTTTTATAAAGCAAAACGCTTTAAAAAAAGGAAGTTATGTTGCTGTACCTTGTATCAGTGAGCTCGTTCATATGACGTCTATGTCACATTGGTTTAATTCGTCTCATTGTAGAAATTTTTGGGTTCAAAGTTTTAACAAGTTTGTAAAAAACTTTCCATATTAGTTTTGATACATAAACAGTATGAATCATCATACTCAGAATATTTTGTAGACAGGATGCACGATTTTCAAATTACACTGAAACTGCTGAACACTAGCACAAGGTAGACAAACATAATGTGCTTTAATACAAAGCTAAAATGAATATACAGTGGGGAGCAAAATAATACAACACATTGATTAAATCGCCAGATTGCACATTTATAGACCACGTACAATTATGAAAATTGGACTATACATTAACAATAGTAAAAAAAGGTTAATAATATATCTAAAACCCACAAATATCTAATAGAAAAAATATATAGGAGCATGTATAATAAATAAGTGAATAAAAGTTTACAACGCATTTCAAGATATGCATACATTAATATTTCGTTGCATAGCTTTTTTTATTAATTATTGCTTCGAAATGTTCATAGTAGTTTACTACCAGTCTTTTACAAGTTTCGGGCGTAATCTTATTTCATTCTTCAATACAAATTTCTTTGAGTTCAGTGATGTTATTGGGACCTCTCTTCTGAAACTTCAATTACAATTCCCTCCACAAGTTTTCGATCAGATTCATGTCCGGGGATTGACTTGCCCGTTCTAAAATGTTTATCTTCTTCATCCTCAACCATTCCTTGGTTTCGTTTGCAGTATGCTTTGGATCGTTGTCTTGTTGGAATTTCCATCCACGTTTCAATTTTAACAAACGAGCTAAAGGTAGGAGTTGCTCTTCCAATATTTCACGATATTTCCTGCCATTCATGGTTCCTTCAATGATGTGAAGTTTACCCACCCCTGATGAGCTGAAACATCCCCACACCATGATTGAGTCACCTACAAACTTAACAGTGGGTATGGTGCATTTTGGTTTATGCTCTTCGTTTTGTTGCCTCCAAACATGGTTTGTGCTGTTTCTCCCAAATAGTTCGATTTTGGTTTCATCTGACCACAGTACTGAGTTCCAAAATGCTGCTGGCTTGTTCAAATGGTTGTTGATATACTTCAGCCTGGCCGTGACGTTTCTGGATAAGAAGTGTCCTATGAGGGGTGCGGGAGCGAAGACCTTCACGTCGTAGTGTTCTGCTGATCGTGTGTTTGCTGTCTTCGATCCCAGATGGCTTGAGATCACTCTTCAATTCTGCACGAGTAGTTTGAGGCCTCTGCATTACTGTTCGGACCAATTTTCGAGCAGCACGGTCGTTAATCTTCACGGCCAGGTCGTGGCTTGCTGAGAGTCGTATTCCGGCATTCCCACTTACGTATTATGGTTCCAACCGAGGCTATAGGAACATACAGTTGTGCACTTACCTTCCGATATCCCAAACCTTCATTATGGAACTCCACAATGCGTTCGCGAAGATCTTGGCTGATGTCCTTATTCTTACACATGCATACGACCTTTCAAAACGAGAGTTGCTGCACCAATGACACGTTATTGGAGATGAATGCTGACAAAAGTTCGATTGGCAAACGGTAGAATGTATTAGAACATTTGGGAATAATCCTACAATAATTTTCATGTATAATATCGAGAAAAAAGTCGGGTTTGGTAAACTTTTGTTCACGTATTTGTTATACATGTTCTTATATATTTTTTTCCATTAAATATTTGTGGGTTTTAGATATATTATTAACCTTTTTATACTATTGTTTCTATATAATCCAATTTTCGTAATTGTACGTGGTCTATAAATGTGCGATCTGGCGATTTAATCAACGTGTTGTATTATTTTGCTCCCCACGGTATGTACCGTGAAGAGCAAAATAAAATAGATCGTTTATATATATATATATATATATATATATATATATATATATATATATATATATGTTTCATGATAATTTAAGGATTGTATTTTTATGACGTAACTTTATCTCAAAGCAATTAACTTCCACACTCAATTCCATAATTTTGATTTCATCATGGCCATCATCGCTCTCAATATGAATGCATCTTACAGGGTGCTGCAACATAACTTTCTTTTTTTCCAAGCAAAATACTTTGATAAAGGAAAGTTATGTTGCCGCACCCTGTACATCGAACCTTGAATAGGAGTTTACAAGTGGACCTAATACTTGAAAATAGAACACTATCACAAAGAGATTGAAATTAGAATTTGATTATGGAGTCTACTCTTATGAAAATATAATTAAAATGTTTCAACTCACTAAATCTATTACACGCATCAACAGACTTTTTTGAAAAGAGAAAAACGTTGTTGAACCTATTTTTGGCCAATATTGATAATTTCGAGAGTAATAGTTCACGTAAGTTTATGATCTATTTTTATTGAATAAGAAGCTTTCGCACCTTTCTGTCGCACGCCAAGCTCTTAGTTCAGCCTTAAAAACAATGTTGCGCAAAGTATGTTCCAACGAACGCATTACTCATTCAGAAAAAATGAACCCTACAAGCAAGGTGAGCAAGAGCTTCGCTTAGCGACTTTATTAAACTGTGATTAGTTTTCTAAAATAGCAAACGTTTGAGGCTCCCATTCGTTCATCAACACAGACTCAAGAAATCAATGGTTACAAGCACCTAGCCTCACAGTGAACTTCATTCTGCTATAAACTTTTGATTCTGGTCATAAACATTCTTTTATGATGGAAATCAGGGTGGCGTTATTACTGGGTATATGTGGAAACTTGGAAGATCATTGCGACGTCATTCCTCAGTATATCTAGTGATTGAAAAGATCTGTCTGACATCATAGTTGAGTATGTTGAATTTGATCATAGAAATGAGTCCGACGTAAATCTAAATCTGTTCCATAATTAATACTCCTGCTGATCAGAAACAGCCATTCCGTACAAGTTATGACGTTGGTTGGAAACAGCTGGTGCATAGGGAAAAAAGTCCAACTAGTTAACCCAGTCGTTATAAATGCAACGTTACATATCGCACTTTTAAAAAACTACAAGAAGCAAAGATAAAGGATTAATTTTATAAAAATATGCATTTTCATTTACAGTTACTCGATCTTTGAGCGCGATCTTTGGATCGTTCAAACAACTCTTGCAAGACAGCTCTGTGGTAGCGTTTCGTCTCTCGTGCGTTTTACGTCTTTGATTTCTCTTCACAATGCTTTCTGAGTCGTTTTTCATTTTCATGTTGAAAGAGTGGGTTCTCAAAAAAATCCTTCAATATCCTTTTCTAGAATAGATCGTTTATTTTTTATTTAATAGGATATGAATGAAAACAGTGTATGCCTTAGTTATAGCACACTCGAGGCTAATTTTTACCACACAAAAAAAAAATTATTGTCTTAAAACCACTAGAAGACAGAACATTTTCTCGACTGTATGCCAACTATTTCGGACCAAACTAAGTATCAAATTAATGTAACGGTCTATTCCATAACTAAGATCAGTCGGATGTAATTAAAGAGTCTAATTTATAATTGAAATGTCCAGCGGAATGGCTGAGTCTATTTCGTACCAGTGAAAACTAGTCCTGTGTCGAAGGTTACACTCTCGGAATGTACTCTTCATATATCAAAAGAGTGTGAGTCTATTAAATGAACAACTCATTGCTTAGAGACTAAATGCTCAAGTTGTTAACATTCTGAGATGTGTTGAATTTACCGACCCAAATAGAGATGATTTTGTTTGGCCGCCACAGTCGCCGAGTAGTAAGTATTCCTGCTTGTGATGCAAGAGCCCTTTAGTTGAAATCCCGTAGCCATCGTGGTCAGCTTCTGCTTAATCATCGGGTGACGAGATACACGTCCTGCCTGCTGCGACGCAGGACACACATAGTTAAGATCTTCACCATCAAGCTCATGGAACGCCTCTACGATCCTTTTCTTCAAGTGGCAGCACAGAAGACAGGAGGAGTTGCTGGGAGCTTCACAACTAGTCTTAAAATGTTAATGTTAACAATTGAAAATCCGATACCACGTACTGTGGATTTATTTGTACATAGTGATACTGTACTATGAGATATGTGTATCAGAATGAAGTCGATTCTTTAACTTATTTTTTCAGTTTCTAAAATGTTGCGATACAAATCTTGGTTTGATTATGGCACTCTTAATAAAACTGTATGGGAAGAAACCAAGAAGTGCTCTGAACGCACTGGGAATAACCTGTCCCATTTATCTGAGTATGAGCTAACGAATAATCTTGAAGTATCAAAGCTTACTAGAGTGTCAGTAGACTAGTCCTGTACGATGTCCTGTATCCCAACTAACTATCGTAATGCAGTAATGTCCTCTAAGAATATTAACAGGAAAACTGCCATATTAGACATAACGATGGATTTCATGGACAGTCCTAATCATCGACAAAAAGTCAAGCGATAGAGTGCAATGTTTGATGATTTCTGAAGGGACTCAAAAGTGATGAATTTCTGATGGGATGCAAGGGTGTTATCAATTTATACTCTAGGCACAGGAATGGGGAATTTTTAGGTTTGTGTAGGTAGGGTAGTGAGTTGTGGTAGGCGTTGCAAGGTTAATATTTTTTTAGGGATGCGAAGCGTCGGGCTTTGTGCAGAATGTGTCTGTATTATTGAATTTGGGTAATGTAAACGCATTGAGTTTCTGTGAGAGGCGAGGGAAAGGTTGAGTCAAGTTGAGTATGTATGAGGTGGTGAGTATCCGCAGGAAATGACGAGTTGGTAATTCATGCCAGAGTTCTAATGTTTGTTGAATTCTTTTGTAGATGAGGATTTTTGTAAGGAGTGCAGAGGTAGTGGACTTCTACAAGGGGTGCACACAACGGTTGCATTCTACAGGGACGAAGAGAGGGATGGAGGGGTTCAGCAGAGGTTATGGCTTATGAATATATATGAAGTGCTATCTATTTTCATTTACTTTTTTTGTCGATTTCCAATATTTAAAACAGGATTTTGGTCTTTGACAGTTAAAATTATCACAAGGTGAAACTACTTTTTTCGATCAGTTAGGTACTCCAACTATTCAAGGTACGGACAAACTGCAGGACGCAGGTCCAATAATCGATTTAGGGCTGGCGTTCAAACCGTGACTGCTGTAGCAGGTCGAAAATTTTGTGTGGGTGCAAAAAATATCACTGCAATTTTCACTTCATCGGCTGTTCCTTGGGACAAAGTTGCGGTGTCAGCAGAAAGGGCGAGGGACGTTCCAGTCCATGTTTGATATTCGCAAAGCGGGCCACCGTGGCAGGTCACGAATTATGTTTGCCCAGCTCGGTCGAGGCAAAGTTAAAATCTGAACTTCACTATTATCAAGAGAATTTTCAAAATTCGACGCAGATAAAAAGAGCTGTGGCAAGGATTGCTCTGATGCTTCAAAAAAAAGAAGTCAGCAGGGATGAACACTGGAATCTGCAACTTACATAAGTCGCGGCAGGAAGTCAACATTCTCCTCATCAGCTTCTTAAAAGATTTATGTAGGTACATTAAAAGCTTTAAAAATATTCGTTTAAATTTTTACACAACATGTGAAATGATATATATGTGCTCGTGCAGTCATAATTTGTTACCTGTCCTTGGCCATTTTTTTCTCTTTCTGGTGTACATTGTGGCAATTTTTACATTCAGCTGCTGAACTTTCATTGAATTTTGTCGCTGCCTGTTATATTTATTCCGAATTGCTTTTTAACGATGGTCATGAGAAAAAAATGTTCATAAGCTACCAGGAATGTCTCTAAAAAAACAATTTCATAACGACAGGCAACAGGTTACTGATGTGTAACTCGGTAAAATTCAGTTGCATGTACGCTTTTCATTGAAGAACATCACAAGTATAGTGCTTCACAGGACGCAGGATCTTCTATCATTCGTTTTGAAGATCTGATTAGATGATTCTTTGAATTTCCTATAAAATACTTACAAAACTCAATTTCTCGTTCGAATATGCTTCCGAGGCTATCAAATGGTTTTGACTATACCGTTTTTGACGCATTACATACAATGATAAAAACAGAATTTAACATCTACTTCTTTTTATAAGTAAAAACTTCAATCCACCGCCTGAGCGTTTAAATCGAGTCACGGCTCGCTCACTGACTTTTGTAATGAAGAAAACACCGGCAAATTTAAATAAATAGGTGGGACTTTGTAAAATGTCACTTGAGACTTTCAGCAGATGTTATAGGACACCAGTAATAGCACTCGGGCTATTATGAGTCTCCAGAAAATCTGTCATTGTGTCCTTCAGTGTGGGACTCCAGGAACTGTGGCTGGTTCAATTGTGCTTTGGTCTTGAAACTCGCTATTTCAAAGAATGGTTTTCCAATCAAGGTGTTGTTGCAATCGCTGCCAAATGGCTCAGCAATCAAAACTTCGCCGTTTTCTTTGATGAATGAAAGACACTCAAGATTGGAGTCCCGGATGAGGAGGGATGACTTGGATTAATCGGTAACTTCGGAGTGTCGCTTGGCAGTCTTAAATCCTTCCCGCATTAGGGCCAGTCTTTGACTCTTGCGCTGGAAAAAGTAGAGCTATGAAGAAGGGGAGTCCAAACGAAATGTATGGTGGAATGACTTCTTCTGATAACTTGAGTAGATGTTTGCAAACATTATGATAGAAATTTTGGTGTTGTCGTTTATGAAAGCCAGCACAACTATAATATAGTTTTGAAGTTTGACATAGCCCATTTTAAATTTGTTGTCAGAGTTACGAAAAATTTTGCCTATTGCTGTGCATTAAATGATATATGAAAGAAATGCACGGTTATTGATGAAAATACACTGTAATTATGGTTAGTTCACCACTGGAGTGGTAAACGGCCCAATATTCCCAATTGAACAGCCTTGATATCGTAGAACGGGGATATGCCGTATCATCTACAAGTATGTTTTTGGATTCAAATTGAATTTAAAAAACATTAGAAGAATGGAAGAAACACGAGAAGGAAGCAAACGCAGACAAGCACGTGAGAGGAAAAGAAGGCAAAGATCTCAGCAAAGTATCAGCGATGCAGCCAGGGTCCGAGTCTTGTATGCTAAGCTCGAGAGGAGAGCCATCTCCCCAAAAACTTACCAAGAACGCGAAACAAGGATGGACCATGATCGTGAATAAAACATCTAAAGAGGCAAACTTCGTCGAAAGAAAGCAGTGAAGAGAGAATAAAGATGGATAGAGCAAGAAAAGCTGAAGTATGCCCTGTAATGTCACAGGAAGAAATAAAAGAAAGGAGAAGATTAGAAAGGGAAATATTTGCAGATAGGACAGCCACCATGACTCAAGAAGACTCGAACGATAACAAGGTCTGTGGAAAGGGAAGCTAACATGTCGCAAGAAGAATTGCACAAAAGGAGAGGAATTAAAATTGTTGGAATTGTTGTTCATTGGTGAGCACCATTGAAGTATTATCACGGAATCCCTGCCGTTATTTTCGACAGCTGGGTACACTAGTCTACGTAGAATGATAGAAGTAAGCATATTGATATCAAGTTTCATTATGTTCGTAATCTCGTGAGGAATAGGAAAATTGATCTCATGTATCTTCCCTCGAATGATTCGGTTGCTCTTGTATTTACTAAGGATCTAAGTGCCGAGGAGTTCACCAGGCTGAGAGCGAAGCTAGGTGCAGTTCTCTTTGAGAAGCACATTCATTGTGGGATAGAGTGTTCAATGTTGAAATGTTCCACATAGAATGTGTTCGATTTTTGTATGTTAATGTGTAACGTTGTGTCGAATACTCTTGTAACGGAATGTGTTGAAAATCTGCTGGTTTTAGAGAACCATCCTCACAGCGCATACGCTGGTCCGGCCTCATTCGTTTGCCTGTCATCGCCATGTAGACATTGGTGTCTGTACTACTACCAAAATACTGACTGTGTTCATTGAATTAGACCTGGTTAGCGTTTTCACGCCCCTGGGATTTTTCATAACCTTCTTACAGAAAGATGACAAGCCACGCTAAGAAACGCGCAGAGCTGTGCGGGGGTCAGCTTACTGGGGATTTCGAAAATTTGAAGCAATGAACACATATGTCTGAAAAATCGCATATCATTTTCACCTATGTTATTTTTAAATGTAGGGATCAAATATCTTTTATGAATTATTATTTTGATATCACTATTTGTAGATCAAGCAGTAGGTACAGACGTGATAATTTTCTGTTACCATTAGGCCTTGTAACCAGCTCATTAAGTAATTAGAATATTTTGTGAGAGGAAAACAGTTATTGATGATGGGATCAAATGGGAATAACATAAATTCAGGTTTTTCTATAAAGAATTGATCCTATATTTATTTTTTGTTTCATTTGTTATTGTCTTCGTGAATGTTCTTATGTTCAGTTAATTTTTCGCTTGTAAAAGTTTTCTTCAAAATCTTTTAATATAGTAGAAAAATTAACGGAAAAAAATGTTGATACTCGCATTCATGCAGATCGTAGAAGTGGCAACACAGCATAAAATACCTGAAGTGTGGTCGTCTGCTTCAATTAGTGCTTAGAAGTCTACTTCAGTGAAAAGTGTTATTACCAGCATAGAATTTATATTTTCTATTTGTATTAATCCCATATCATGCCGAAGAGAAAACAGTCAGATGTTTGGTGTCATTTTTGTAAACATAATAAAGACGAAGTAAAATGTAAAATATGCGACAAAGTTATGAAATGTACCGATGGATCCACCTCCTCCCTCACGTATCATTTGAACGTTGTTCACACTGTACTAGACGGAGACATTTTTGAAGAGAACAAGAAATTTGAAGAACGAAGAATAAAAGATGTTGCAGAGCTAGCCAGTCAAGATGGCCTTAGTTTTAACGCAATTGCAAAAAGGTCGTTCATTCAAGAGAGTTTCCAAAAAAATTTAGTTGGACAAAATCTCCTCCTGATGCCTCTTGCCTCTGAAATATGGTTTTAAATTACGCTGCTGAAAAAGACAAGATTTGCAGTCGCATTTCACCAATGAAATCAAATCAGGAATGCGATACTCTTTGACTTTAAATGAATATACGTCGATTCCAAACAAATGGTATCTCAACATGAATATTCACGACTATACAAGGCATTGGTCACTAGGAATTGTTAAATTAAATGGATCGGTAAACAGTTCAAAAGTGATATAGTTTTTAACAAATTAGAAGAATTTGAATTGGATTTAAACACTCACATAGTACGATACACAACAGATGGTGCTTCTGTGATGATTAAATTTGAAGCAGAAATTTAACCTTTACACCAGCTGTGCATTGCTCACACAATTCACCCAGCTGTGAATGACGTTATGGATTCTAAGAAAACTTAAGTTTTGATTGGATATTCAGACGTCGATGTTGAGAATGACAGTGACAAAGAGCATGAATCATCTGAGAACATTCAAAATTCATTTGTCAGTGATACAAATGCAGACTCGAAATTAAAAAAAATATAGATTTACTATTGATAAGGTGAGGAACATGTGAAGCTTTTTCGTAAAGTACCCTTAAGAAATGAAAAGCTATAAGACTTTTTAAAAGGCGAACATGGAATTGAAATGAAGGTTTTATGTACTAGATTGGAAAACTCGATGGACTAGGCTTTTTACTATGCTGGAAAGATTTCTAAAATTAAAAAAATTCATCCCTAAGGCCCTAAGGAATAGTTGTTTCTACGGAAATGCTTACAGATACTGAATGGCATACTTGTGAATACATTTGTGGCGCGCTGAACCCTGTGTAAATAGTTTTAAATGATTTATGTTCTGAAGGAACAAATTTCCTCAAAGCTGCTATTTCGATTCAGTTTTATTGTCAAAGTTAGAATGTATGGAAAATATAGTCACTATCCAACTACATCAGCGATTTTGCTCAGATAATCGCTAATGGATGCTAAAGTGAAGCTGTTGTTCTTGCACTCTATCTTCATGATCCACAACTATTGTAAAACTACTTTTGTTAAGTAGGTTTCAAAAGTAAACATCAGAAAAATGTGTGAAAGTGTTTTCAAAGAGATTACAAGACAAACCTCAAAATGTGAACAATTTTAGAGCAAGCCGCAGACAAGTCAGAATAGTATCGCTAGCGTAGATAAACGTGATTTTTTAGTGAATAAAATAGTGCTCTAGAAATTCTTACTTCAGAAAGTAAATTTGCTACTTCTAGTATACGTAGCTAGTGAACTAAAATGTTCCGAAGCTACGGCAACTAAAACAGACAAAATTAAGAAACTGTATACTCCTTTGATATCAGTGCAAGCAACCCGTGTACAAACCGAAAGAGCATTCTCTATTGCTAATAAATTTGTAACAAAAGTTAGGTCAAGCATGTGTGAAAAACATTGAACTCGTTGTGCTTTCTGAGAGATTATTTCGACAAAAATAATCAATAAATACTTCTTGAGATTTCAAAATTATTTTGCATTCTGATGCAATATGATGATGCAATTTATCACCAGCTTGGTCGACTGGTGAGCGAATCTGCTTGTGAGCGGGAAGACCCGGGTTCGAATCCCACTGCCGACATGGTTGACGCGGCTAGAAATACGGCATGGGACTTGGGTAAACAACCGAATAATTATCGAAGTAATTATCCGACCCAAGAATGGGCCAGAAGGTTCGTTCCTATAGCCTCATTCTATTCTATTCTATTCTAATAAACAATTTGGTACTGTCAAATTTGTTTTTAATCTAAAATCCAGGAGTTCTGTTATCAGTTTTAAATTTGATACCAACACACTTTATTGAATAAATGAAATAACTACAAGGGTTTTTTCTTTAACTTGTCTTGTTTTCTTTTTATACAAAAATTTTTCGGGTAATCGGTTAGTGACCGATTAAGGGGTTCTGGTAACCGGTTATGTTTTAACTGATTAATCTCAAGCACTAGTTACCATGTTTCGAGAGCTTTTTTATGATACCTCCTAGCGTCATGACCCATTTGATTACAACTGTAAGGAGCACCTCACCGTTTGTTCCTTACAGTCAACATTCCTTAAACTGACTAGGTTTTGTTTTACTTGATCCGTTGTATACAACCCCCAAACATTACAGCATCTACGCTGCTCAGTTGTTTTGTTGTTTCACCCACAAGATTCTTGTACAACGGATTTACTCGATTATTTCTAGTTTCAATACATTTGGAACTTGTTGTGAAGAAACTCCAGCACGGTCTAGGATGCTATTCATAAATGTCCACTTCACAACATTTTCCAATTCGTCTTGATCACTCAACTCCAAGTACAAGTTAATACATCACCTTCAAAATATAATGGAATAAAACTTTCCAACCTAGTAACCAATATGATCTATTTCAATTTTGCTACAACTCCACCATCGCTGGTAAACAACTTGATAAAAGTTCTTGAAAGTTTAGTTCAGAAAACATAATGATACACAGAAGTAACAAGTATTCGTACCTTTGGTTGAAGAACACTCCAACGATCAAAATTTGGAGAGACTTGACGTGAACGCCAACAATACATCAACCCAACCGGCTAGCAATCCCATCACTTCAGAACAAAGAGCCACGCGCAGCAAGACTGATTTACGATATCTTAATGATAACTCTCCTAACAATGAGAGCTCGCTCTCAACTGCACAATCAGTCTTCTTCAGCACTGGAGCAACAGTAAAATCCTAGTCTTCCGCTGCAGCTGTCCCATGCAGCCGAAAGATATTACCACTATGCGCTACCAATATACACACCAGAACCATCACTAAAACTAATCTCCTCTTCAGTTCCTAAAAACCATAAGTTAATCAATCGCCGTCAACAAATGACGAGATTAGAAGCTGTAATTTTAGTCTTAAAACACAAGCAACTGGCCAAAAATAGAGAAACTGATTTTGAAAATATTATTTACAGTAATAAATGCACTAATTAAGCGAATGATATGCCGAGTAAACAAAATTGCTGAAAATTTTCCGCACACAAAAACCAACTCAGAGTTGGAAAACCTGGTTTTCGAAAACCAAATTTATACGAATGGTGTGGATTGAGCTCTTCGAAAAGTTCTGGTTCTTGCATTTTTCAAAAAATTCAGAGAATGGTATAACTGACGCCAATGTGTGCCAGGAGTTCGGTGTCCGTAGGATGCACATACGAGTTCATCAAAACAAAGTATCAGTTCATTAAATGTTCGCTTTCAGAGTAACCAACTGTAATTTTGTACAAGTTTAAATTTCTTTAGGATTATTTATCGATTTCTTTCTTCGGGAGTACGTGAAAGAAAGAGTGTTTCAAAGAATTCTACATTTCTAGATGAAATAAAACAAGTAATCGAGTCTTCTCTTCAATCAAAGCTATGATGAAATGCTGAAGAGAGGGATCCAAAATTTCAGTGTCGAGTCAAACCATTCCGTTAATGTGGCAGAAGATATTAGGTTGTCTCTTATGAAATGTTGCATTTGAAATTGAAGAAAATAATTGTCATAATGTACTAATTTTGATCAAAATATGATGATGTTTAGGTGACTTTTCTGCGTTTAACTACTGTCCAGTTCTTTTGCTGTTATCTAAGAGTATCCATTTCTCATCACATGTAATGATTCGATTCAAAAATGGATTTCTTTCGAGCCGAGAAACCAACGTTGAGTACACTGTGATTTGCCTGTGTTTTTGATTTTCGTTAATTTGATGTGAAACAAACCTGTCCATCTTTTTAACTTTTCTAATTTTATCGAAGTGTCGAGAAACAGTCGAACGAGATGTATTGAGTTTTGATAAAATTCTTCGAACTTTTCGAGCTCGTTTGATGTTTCGTGAGGTTTCGGTGGCCGAGTGACCTAGCTTGTATTCGTACAAGAAAATGACTTGATATTGTTCTGTTGTCAACATAGCCACAGGATTAGGAGTAGTGATTTACAATAAAATTTTTGTCTGGAATAAAAGTTACTGAAGATTAACTATATGCATGCAAATAATCAGACTTATGAATAGGTGATACAGAAAACTACTCTAAATACGTTTCAAGTGAGACAACTTAATACTTTGAGAAATGAACATATTGTCTGAGTAAAAAAAATTGGGTTGTGCTTGTTCAAACTTCGTACCACTGGTACAAAGGGTGTTATAGCAATCATAAAATAAACAAAACCTTTTTGCCTATCTCGTATACTGTCCTTGTGTCTCTTGCATCCACTGTGTGTTCTTTGTGGATTTTGAACCAGTCAAAATGAATGGTCATAGAATAGAATAGAAGAATAGAATATGGCAACAGAAACGAGCCATTTGATCCGTTCTTGTGTTGCTATCCAAATCCCTTGCAGTCCCAAGTTGAAGCATCAGTCACGTAGAGACACCTTTTAAGTATGCACAGGCATTTCAGTCACATACACGCGCCACAATCATACACAGGCCCCAGGGGTAAAGGATGGTATGAGCACAGCTAACAGTGATACCCTTAGTCATCAATTTCTACCTGATAATAACCTGACTGACATTACAAAATAATTATATGACTCCAGGTATACAATAGTTAAATGACTTTTGGTATTCAATCGTATATGACTTGCAGTAGACACAAATATGCGCTGTGGTAAGCAATAATTATACGTACGACTGGCAAAAGAAAATATCATGAGATACATGACCCACAACTACTAGTATTACATGTGTTTTGGTACATAATAAGTGCGTGACTTGTGGTACCTAATGATTTTTCCTTGCTTTTGTTCACAATCAAAATCTCTGACAAATTTTGTTAATAAATTATTCCCATGCAGTTTTTCTGGAATTTAAAGGTTAGCTGGTTCATTAATAACTACATACGTAGTTTTATTGCATTCAGATAACTTATTTTTACAGAGGCATTCGACATGGCATTTTAGACATGTTCAATCTGAATAGCTGGCAGATTTTATTCGGTCGAGAGAGCTCGGACTGACAATTAAGAAGGATTTCTCATTCTGCTATAGCTATGAGAACTTTTGTTGATGACGCTGGGCTTCTTGTAATATGGAGGTTAATTATTCGCCTCATTAAGCCAATTTCCTACGAGCGAATCCACAAGAAAATGAAACTCACGCTTGAAAGCCAAAACCGTCAAATCTTTTCTCTTCCGAATTTGCAGAACTATACGCTGCTTCTTCTTCACTTGGGTATCTAATCACTGCATAATTACATCTGAGTTAGGAAAACTAGAGAAGCGTAATTTTGAGGCGATGCTACTCAAGCTGAGAGGCTTCGGGTGTCGAATGGCAGAATTTAGCTCAGTGCATCGAAAACTAGATGTTAAGTAAACGGATTGTTTTTAGACAAGAGAAAGCTTAGATTTGAGAACGTTTAATACACTCGAGATTATCGTGAGGTACCATCAGCGTGTATGCACTATGAGAATGGTGAAAAAGATAAATATATACACTAAATAAGTATACAAATACTTACATCAATGATAAGTATATGGCGGTTTTAAAATATATACATATTATCATATATATATGATACATGCTTACATTTATATATGTTCGGTATAATGAACTTACAATACACATACAGAGGCATGACATTGTCAGTGAAATGGTTTATCTTACTGCTCTGCTGCTCCGGATTAGTGTGACACAATGCTCCACAACTCATTGAACTAAGTTTAATACATATATACTATATGCATATTCATGTGTACGTGCAGTGTGTGTATGGATATATACTGTACCTATTAATATATAAAACAATAAAAATTATTATAACTATACATGGAAGTTTACGCAGATTTCATCATGGACGCTGGACAAACAAATATCCGAGAATACCTGAAAATGGATCACTCGACAAAGGTGATCGAGGAACTACAATTTCATAACAAGAGCGTTACAACTTATACACGTACAGAGACATAGGAATACGAATATCCAATATTTTAGGCAGTTGTAAAATTTACATTTATTACATCATTTTTCGGTTAACGAATCATTCATGCGATGTTGTCTTTTCTGCAAGGTGATGAAGAACCTAGAAAAATGTTTGCTACTAAAACTAAGTATTAACTGGAACTGAAATACTAACTAAAAAAGTTCTGCAACTGTAACTGAATGATTAACTATGAACGTGCTCTACTACTGCAACTGAAACACCAACTAAATGCTTGCATTGCAACTGCAACTGAATCATTAACTAGGAGTGTGCTCTGCAACTCCAATTGAAACACTAACAAAAAGCGTGCTCCGCAACTGCGATTGAAACATTAACTAAGAGCGAGTTCTGCAGCTTCAACGTAAAGTTCTGTCGGAATATTCCTCACACAGCGATGCGCAATCGCCTAACTTGTCACAAATGAGAGAAGACGACTTTCATATTACGTAATATTTACATGAATAAATTTATAATAATTATCACTTAAAAACCTCATTAAGTAGGGCAAGTACCCTGTTATCCATTCTTCGTTTTGAAAGCGAGAATCATTTGAACAGAAATGAAAGCTAACATTAGTTCTGGAATTAATTGTCAGACTAGCCAAGACGCCAACTAGGTGTTATTTTTAATTTGTGTACATGACTTTTTATTAAAAAATGGAATGGAAATAAAACATCATTTGGTATTTTATCATGGGAATGGAAGCAAAATGTTTTCGAAATTAGTCTTAGAGAAAAAAATTATCCCTTAGAAAAACGTTGAAAACTTGTACACTGTATAGTTACGAGCTGATCGATAGAGTCTTCCTCTAATTCTTTTTAAAACCTCCTCAATATCAAATGCAACTTCCTTTCGATTAAGCATCCTTTGTATGAACAGAGGTAGCCTCAATGCACATGCTTTGTTGCATCGCAGTTCATAATATGAGTAGAAGTGAATAATGCACGTGTATTGATGACCTGCTTCTTACAGGCCCTACTGTACGGTTAGCTGCAGATATTTTTAAGTTTACGCACTTAGTTGAATGATGTTGCATTCAAGGCAAGCGAAAGTATTATGAGGAATTTTTAGAACGATTGGAACAATCCAATTTCTTAGAAAAGGACAAGTGGTGTTCTAGGAACGTCAAACATAGTGCGATTCGTCCATATCAAACTCAGTTTAGAAAGCTACAATATCAACGATTGCAATCTGCCTGCACCTTGCAAACATCTTGTTCCCTGTGATTGATGATCCAGATAGTTGTAGGTGTATCTCCTAGGAGTTAATACTTGACATTTATTTTAGAGCTGTGACTATTGAGGAATTTGCTAATGCCTCCTTTTAAGCAGCAATCGGAGGCATGTTGTAGATTATCTGTCTGCTGGCAATGTAAACAGTTTTGAACGTAAATATGTGTGGGAGAAAATAGAGATTTTAAATTTTGAATAGGATCCCAACTAGTGCATAGTTAAAATAAGGTGACTTTTATATCTAATTAAAATCCTTACATGAGATTTACAATATAATACATTCTTTATCTAGAAAACATGTGAGCTGAATAAATCTTCATTAAATATTGCTGATGACATTTTAGGACACTGTGAAGAAGTCGTATCATAAATACATGCAGGTTTCTGGGACTTAATGATTCAACTCACTATTTCACTCAGCTCCTAAATGCTGAATTCAAGCCACTGGAAATAGAAAATACAGAAAAAATGAATAAGAACATTCAAAAATTTGAAAATTATCTTCGTTCAAGTAAAGAAAAGAATAAAGCATGCAAGGCGATGTTATTTCTACAGTAATTATTAATTCTTACGAGACAAGAGCATTAACTGTCTGTCAAGACATAACATGAGTCAAATATATCTACTGATATAATAGACAGTGTATCTCCATCTCTGTATCTCTCTATCTATGTGTATCCGTTCCATTTTTTACAATATGTTACTGAAAAAAATTATTGAACTGAAATCAGAATCTAAAGTAAAAACTACTTTGAATCTTGTTTCCGTTACTCCATTAAATATGCATATTTAATTAATTGATACGTAGAAGTGAAAAATGTTATTTGATCCATCGATTTCCTAATTTAATCACAATTAAATCGTGAAATTTCCACTGCAATGTTCTCGGTAGATAAGATACAGAATGGAAGTTTTGTACATATTTATGACAAGTATTCAGGTTCTGATAGTACCATAGGTAAAATTGCAAAATGTATCTTATTTCATATATTCTCAATTTTAACACTTTTAAACTGTAGAATTTTCACAGATACTCTCTAGGCCATGTTCTCAGTAGATACGATACAGATTGGAAATTCTGTTTGTATTCATGAAAAATATTCATTAAAAACACCCTATGCAGTTCGTCGTAAATATTTAATGCATTCATCTCTATAAGAATTTCAAATTATTCAAATCTAAACCGTGGAATTTTCATGGGAACTATCTAGTTCTTAAATAACTGAAACAGAACGAACATAGGTAACACGACTAATGATAATACTGGATGGGCGTTTAATGATCATAATTAAGCGTTCAGATACCAATGAATACACACGATTGAAAATGAGCACGACCTATTTTAAAAGACATCATGAAAAAAGACATTCAATTTCAGGAGAAGTCGAAGTAGCACATGTTACCTTCCTACTTATAATTTTCTCATCATAGAACTTTGAACAAAACAGTTGCACATCTTCTGTTTATGATTCACACGCATGATAAAAGGATTTGAAAACTCCGTATATTTTGAAAGCTGATAAAAATTTAACGAAACTGAAATCTATCGAAGATGCTTTCGGTGAAGCGCTTTACGGGAGAACTTGCGTCGCAGGGAGATAAAAAGGTCAGTAATTAAAGGTTCTTGAGTTGAAAGCATCGTCTTCAGATCAAGTGTCTTTTAATCGGAGTTTCTAGTATCAATTACGATGTAGCAACAGGCCAGAAATTTTGAATTGGCGTCTTGAATTCTTGTCACCAATGCCTACTTGTGTATCATACTGTAGAGCTGATGACATGAGTAGTGCTCGAAATAATATGATTTTATTTACTTCTTAGTGAAGCTTACTGAACTATCAACCCCGTTTGCAAACTGTTCTCGCTAAATACTCCCTCTGGTTGGAAACAATTGGTGCATACAACTTTTGAGGATGGCCGGAAACAGCTGGTACAAGGGAAAAAAAATATTGAATTTAACGTATACATTACACTCTGAACGTTATACGAGAGCTGTCTTTTTAAACATCCGATGGGCTACAGTAAAGCAAAATTTACAGAACATCATGATTTTATCACCAAAATTACTGCAAGGTAGTACTTATTTCTCTACATAATCACTAATACGAATACAGCCCGATTGCCCGAGGTATGGGCAATTCAACATGACCGCTACGATTGCTGCTCCCGCCAAATGTAAGTTACGAAGTGTAATCCGTTTCCTGAAGGCAGGACATAGTAATGCTTCAATCCATTTAAAAATGAACAAAGTGCAGGGTGACAACTTTATGACTGAGGGAGTGTACGAGAATGGTGTAGAAAATTTAAAGAAGGGTGAACCGACATCCATGAAGAAGATCGATAAGGCGCAAGTGGTGGTTGATTTACGTCCTTGTCCACCTTTTTAATGGATATTCGTTTGCCCTTGTTAAAATTTATCACAGAATTAGCGTACACTATCCTAATTCATAAAGTTGTAACTGAACACTTTGCACATTCTGCTGTATTGCATCCTTCTGTCTGCAGAAAACGAATTACACTTCGTAACTCATATTTGACGGGAATATCGATCGTAGCAACCATGTTGAATTATCTGCATCCCGCACAATCGAGCTGTATCCGTTTTGACAATTATGTGGAGAAATAAGTAAGACCTGCAGTAATTTTGTTTATAACATTAACATGCTATGTAATTTAAAGGCCATTAAAGATTGAAAAAAGACCCTCGTACATAAACATTAATAAATACAAGAAACAAAGAAAAAGAACTAATTTCATTGAAAAAATATACATTTTCATTGAAATATACTCAATCATTGAAGACAACATTTGCATTTTTCTAAAAGAGTTTACAAGACTGCTCTGTGTTTTTTGTTTGATAATTCGTACTTTTTACGCCTGTGATTATCTTATACAGTGTTTTCTACTTTGTTTTTCCTTTTCCTGTTATTGTTGTATAAAATTCCGGAATATTCATTGGTAGAAACGATGGTATTACTTCTTATTCAACGTGATCCGTATGAAAGTAATTTATGCACTATTTTAGCACACTGGAGGCTAATTTTTACCACGCACGGAAAATGAATTGTCCTAAAAACACTAAAAGCAATAATGTTTTCAGTACTGTTAATCAACTGTTTGTAACCAGAAGTTACATGCTCAGAAGCTTGGATGAATTTCATTTTCGAGGAAACTAATAGTGCACCTAATAATTTCTTGGTTGCATCAGAAGAAATGGTGGAAGAATATTGTTCCTATAATATTTGTCCCATGAATGTCCATCAAAGTGTCATCACTAGTTGTTCGAGGCATATACGAAGATCGGGTAACCAAGGGTAGGTGAGCAAACTAAGGCGTTTTGTACAGTTTCGTTTTTTCGTGGTCGAATTAATCGATTCCAGTCAATATATGAATAGTTCATTTTCGATTACGTAATTTTAGTCCATTACAGAGTTACTGGTATTTTAACTTTAATAAATAAGTGTGAGTTATTTATGCAACCTTATCATTTGTCGTGTTGTTTTCATTCAGTCTGTTTCAATTTTTTGGGTTTATTCGAAAATATGAAAAATAGTTAGATTATACGGGGATTTGGCAGCTTATGAATTCCGACCACTTTTGAAGGTTGGAAATTACTATTACAAAATTCCGATTCCCAGCATCGTTATGCATTCCTGTTTATTTTTTGTGTTCCAGTACGTTTTTAAGAAGCTAGATCGCATAATTTCATTCCACAGGCCAACAAAATTTTTTTTGCGCTACATCCCTAATTTTATAAAACTACTAATCTTGTGAAAAAAACAACCATGATGAAGAAAAAATTTTGTTGTCTCCAGTTTCTGTGAAATACAATAGGTAAAACTACTTTATTTTAACGAATTACGAGAACACAATAAAATTTCGCATACCAACAAGTTTAAATTTTTATGACAGTTATATACCATGAGTTCTACATTGATGGATAAATAGCTGGCAGCTAATTCAGTTTGAAGAAGAATCATGTGGTGGCTTTATGAGATCGTTTTATTTTGGCTTGCATTTTGTAAAGGAATTCTGAAGGATCTTCAAGCACAGATTAGCAGTAATTCGCAAGTATAGCTTCATTCCAACGGCCCTGATATCCTTGCTCCATTACAAAAATATCCTGACAAAATCGTTCTCCCTGTTCATCACTGGCAGTTCCACAACTAGGAGATAAAAAGTTTAGGTGGGAATGGAGAAATGAATTTTAAGAAACATGATGCATCCTAGATTATGGTATTTTTCCAGAAGTACTATTACCAACTGAGTGCAGTTATCATCTCTTTCGTTGTACAAAAATCCATGTATAATTTTTTTAAGGCTTTCCAAGCTTCCTGTTCTTTCCCCTTCAAAACTCGGTCAAACGCAGAATCTTTTACAAGTTATCAAATTTCTCACCCAACAAAAATACCTTCGTTAATTTTTGCATCATGCAATCTAGGAAATTTGTTTCTTAAGTTGAAAAAAGATTTCATTGCTGTAATCCTGACCCTAAAAGTTCTGCCTTCTCTTGTGACAAGTCGAGGGCACGAATGAAATCGCTCAGTTCTACTTGACTCGTCAGTGTAGCATATCATCTTTTTCTTCATGGGGTGTGGAAGATTTGTTAATTTTTTCTTCTTCCACACTGTCTTCATTTTCTACTTCAAGCCCATAATATTGAGGGGGAGTAAGAATTGGTAAACTATCTGAATGTGGCGTTGGTCGAAAAGCAGATGCAAGATTCGGGTATTTTACTGTTCCTATTTTCTTCATTGACAATCCTGCCTTACAGGTGGACTCACACAGACGTATCAGTCATTCGTATGGTTTGTAGACTCGCACCAAACCATAGGCACAGCAAAATACATAGTTAGTTTACATTTTTGAGCCGTTTTTGTATAATTGAACAAGAGTTACAACATGTATGTGAAGGTCATGAGTTAGCCTGGTCCCCTACCTTCACACCAAAATAATGCTGATAGGCAGTTTTTCAGAAATTCTAGAAAAACAAAAACATAAACATCATAAAACTCACGATCATAGCCACAGTTATTATGTTTATAACCTACAAAGATATGGGAAAAGTTCTGTTATGTCATTTGATAGGTATGATAACTCTCCTACCCTAAAAAAATTCCTCCGCACTAAAAATGTAGACCCTAAAAATTGGCATCAGTGTATCCTAAAGCCATAGCAAATCAATCATTTTGGCAGTGAATTTTGAATACAGCATGGGTAAATCGATCAGAAAACGTGAATTTTGAGCACGAATAATTTTCATCGTTAGGCTTTGTTATCTTTTCAATCTATTTTTTTCATTTTTGTGGTTGGGCTTCCTTATGTTGGAGCTGAAAATGACTATAAAAAGAGCACCACTGATTCATAACAGCTGGAGAATTATCGCAGTATACTATTTTTAACTTTCAAACAATGAGGAATCGTCATCATACTTTAATAATAGATAGAAAAACAATCTTTTATCACACATATGGATTGAATCTTGATCACAATCAGTATCCATTCTTTTTAACTTCTCGAAATGTAGCTTCCTTCAAGCGAATCGCTCGTATTTTTCAATCTATTTCATCTACTACTTTCTTTAGGACTTCCTTACCTTGGCCCCCCTTCTCTGCGCAATGTGGCAAGTTTGATGATAGCAGACCATTTCAGTTCAATTGTCTGTAGAAGAGGACATCCTTCAGCGTCGTTCTCTTTAATTACTTACACCTTGGCGGAAAAAAAGTTGTCTGGGAAGAGGTTTCGTGGACTTGATAATACGGAAGTTAGAGTGCAAGGACACTTGGTCGTATTTGCATTATTATGTGGAGCAGAATGAAATGAGATAAAGTTATCATCAATTCAATCGAGTAACTTCAAAATTACTCATTTAGGTAAAATATTTACAGTAAAGTTGAAATAGTTTCAAAGTACTCAAAATTTTAAAATCTACCGGCGTTTTCAATTATGAATTCGTTTAGAGCGTTTTACTTGTCCGTTAACGAAAAGCTATAATAATATTTTTGAAAACAGTGAATGCAATTGCTCTTGCTAATCATGGCAAAAGTCCTACCAGAAAGTATCCTAAAATTTGAAAGCGATTTGTAAAAATTGGTATTTCCCAAACGCCTGTTACGTATCAATAACGATATCGGTTTTGAGAGCAGCAACCACTCATATGCGTTTAACAGCTTCCTCTCAATTCGGTCTGAGCAATGTCACGTACGGAGCAGCCTCTGAAGCACGTCTGAACAGCCCCTGAGAACAGTTAATTAGTTTCTCTTTCTCATGCGGCATAAAAGGGAGAACTCTTCGGACACGACTCGCCAACTCCCACTGAAACTCATTTCAAGGAATTAAAAACAATCGAGCCGAGATGGGGTTTGTGAAGGAGCGGAGGCCTGAGCACATAATATACTTGCATCTCAACAGAGTTCTTAAATGAGAAAACTTTGATATTAGGGGAGAAAATTCAAGAGTGAAATCAATCTCTTTTTCACGGCACAAAACAACTAAACCCTCTCATATTTCATTGAAAAATGATTCACGATTAAATTCAAGGGAAAGATGTTGTCAATATGAAATACGAGAAGTTTCATCGAGTGACTTTATATACTTCTTTCTTGACCGTCAGCTAAGAATAAATTCACGTATGCGCGCCTTGGCTTCTTTGTCTAGTCAAGGAAGGGTCTGGGAGAGACCAATTTATTGATTCATGCCACATACATGGAAGCCAAGGTCTACTATAACCAGGACGTGCACCGCCATGTTGCTGACTACGGTAGCGGAGGCCAGTTCACTGAGTTCAGTTAACTCCCATCTGTCATAGTGCGAATATTGTCGTAGTCTGTCGCTGGGTTTGAATCGGACATTGTTGTTTATTTCGAGGCACACTGCTGCATTTCTAAGTGGAAACTGTTTGTTCACAAAGTTTATTACTAATTATATGTATTAAAAATGCCGAACAAGGGTGGGGTTGTGTGAACAAGTGAAATCCCTCCTCGTATCTTCAATGTGCCTGCTTCATGTCTGCCATCTCCATAACCTGCATCTCCCCCGGCGAAATTGGAAGACCAATAACTGAGGTATTTTCTTCAGAAGGATAAGATTACTTCATTTGATGCTTTCATACCTGAACGTAACCTGCAGAAGCAGTACATGAACTTGATTATTTCAAGATCGAAAGAAAGGCTTGTGTGTTTGTTCATGACCGACAACTTCAGTAAGTGCAGCCTGTCTGTGATTTTCGAAAACAAGCCTACTTTGTGTTCCCCACTAACGCTCAGCGCGTTCAAGAACGGCATTAGTGTACCACTGTTTAAGATACTTCATCTCAACAATGGTTTGAGATCGCATACGCAGTCCGACGAAACTGTGCGCTTGGCAATGAACTATGTATGACATCCCGTTTGACAAAACGATCCAAAATGTTGTCACACTTCAAGCTCACATGTCAGCCTGTGTCGACACCGAGAAGGAGAAGAAGTTGGTATTTTTGACGTCTGTTGGAACTTTTATCACAAAAGCAGTTTTCCATGAATGATTATTGTTTTGCTCTTCAGTCATACTCAAAGTGTAATTATGAACAGCTCAGAGACTTTTTGGTGCTGCCATGCAAACGCAAGCTGTAGTGCATCACTTCATCTATTGACAAGGACCAGGTGCTGAGGGAAACATTTGACAAAGTCCAGACACTGCAACAGAAGAATGTGTTTCTCTTGGTAGATGAAGTACAGATTCGCCCAACTGTTTCAATTTCTGGTGGGGTGCTGAGTGGCATGGCCGAGAACAACCGAGACTGCAAGGCCACTTCTATTCTAATCACTAGGTAATTGCGGTGCTACAGCCAAGCATCCTCTTGACAACGAGCGTGTTTGGTTTCTCCTTTTTGACACAGTACATCTACTAAACAACTGGAGCTACATCTGCTAAACAACTTGAGCTACATCTGCTAAACAACTGCATCCGCAACAACTGGATCAGTGAGAAGGGCCAGAAGATCAGTCTTGACAATGAAACATGGCATCATTTACAGACGTCAAGGAACTGTACGAGTCAAAGAAAGGTAGTATTCTGAGGACTACTTCACTTACTCAATTTACTGTCAACCCCTCAGAGAAAGACTAGCAGAAGAATGCAGTCCTTCAGACCTCTGTCAAGAAGGCCCTGTTGGCTGACTAATCGCTGCAGTTTGGTAGGTTTTTGCTTCTATGTCTGTTTATTTATATGTGTGAATGTTTGCATGTTTGGCTGTTTGCATTGGAAAAGGGTTAACTATGATCAACCTGTAAAGTCTAAAACTGCAGCAACTCGGCTTTCTATAAAGTCGTCACTAAGCTCATACAATAATACATGTTAAGTCCGGTTAAAATTGGTATTTCAAAGCATTACACTGCTTTAAACCATTTAAAATTCACTGTAAAACCTTATTATCCCTTCTATTGCTTGAAAGAAGTAATTTTTGATCAATTTATCCGATAGAAATGTTATGTTACTAAGAGTGCAATGGCCTCCGCTACCGTTGTCAGCTACATGGCGATGCACGTCCTAGTTATAGTAGTCCTTGATGGAAGCTTACATTTTACTTTGAAAATTTATTTTGAACATTACTGGTTTACTGATCTGACAGCTTTCATTGCTTTCCTTTTTCCATATCACGCTGGTGATTCCTCTACCCATACCCAGATTCTCCATGGAAAAACACTAGGAGTGAGACTAAAACCCATGATGGCAGCCTGAATTAAAAATTAATTAATACATATGCGTTTCAGGTTCACACCCATGTCATACGCAGCCAAACAATCATTGACGAAATCTCCGTCAGCTTACGCTCCTCATATTTCATAAACCAGTTTTAAAATTTTGGTCTACATCCTGTTCTTCTTTGATTATGCACTCTACTGCTTTTCAATTAACACTCGATGAACAGTGATCATCGTCTGTTCTTCTCTAAATCAGCTACTTATGTTTAGTCATGCATCATTACTCAGTAAAATATTCAGATCATATACACCAACATCGTATTTTGTGAATCCAAGAACTATGCAATAAGTATAAGTTCTAATTGCCAGTGTCGTTAAAAAGATATGTTAAAGACTGTGATCACAATGCACGACCCTGCCCCAATGTAACCTGCCCTTCATTCCAATTCGGATACATGGAATGACACATTGACACAATAACTTTTCACGCATTTCACTATCAGTCGCCCGTAAACTACAAACAGGCATAAGAATTTTCAAACCAAGTGCAACAGTCTTACATCGTTCTCGATGATAAATACGAAGTAAACTTCTGTCTAAAGGCAAATGTTTAAAGCCATACATTTAAAAAGTTTTTCACCTCGCAACAGCTGCCTTCAATTTCAATTGAAATTCATTAACTGCGTCTTATGGCAAAAGCGCATCCGTTATTTATAAAGCGACTGATAATACTATCTAAAACACATGAAAGTTTTATTCTCAATTCTTGCTGGATCAATCGAAAACACATCGGGTTTTCGAGATCGATCACTGATTAGAACTCTCAAACCAGAACAATTCGAATGTTTTCGAAAAGCTGTTTTCAGTCGATAGTCGAACGACGGCTCCCACAAGCGGAAGAGAACCGCTGAGTTTGTTACATTAGGGCTGGACGCTCGTTGTTTTGATGACGTAATTCAATATGGAGGCCCTGCACGACACTGACCGGAATACCTGAGTGCCAGCGAAGAAGAAAAAGGATGAAACTTCAAGCAACCTCGTTCTGAAACAGCTTTTGGTGGAGTGTATTTTTACTGTGCTAGCCTAGACCCTGCATTTCAGCCTTGTCACTTCTGCCTTGATTGTTCCTACAAAGCTCTCAGTGATAGCGAAATAAAGGAAAAAATTCGCTTGTGTCGGTCAATTTTTTTAACTAATACCCTGATAACATACAATATTTTACATTCAAAAACTTTAAGTGAGGAAATCAACATTCCCTGTGTAACGATGCTCTATTCTGAACATATTCTCGTTCCCCATCGGTGCAGGCAATTGTCGCGATAAACACGCCAGTTAATGTGAAACGCTAATACCTGACCATGTTTGCTTGTTTGCTATTAATCTTGCTCAATACTTCAACCGAATTTAACGCTTGTGGACGTTATTACATCATTCAAATTTATTCCAAACACAAAATTCATATAATTACAAAAAAAATTGAACTAATTTTAGAAGAAAATACATGAATTGAGAGCATCTTTGTTAGGAACCTATCAACGGAAAAAGATTGTGAATTCTTTTCTGAATGATTACTTCCCAGAACACGAAAGCGTGGAAGAATGAAAGAAAAAGGACCTCCATGCAAGACACCATCTCCTTATGTGTTTGAAAAGAAATAGAAAGAATCAGGCTGCTCCAATTTGCAAAACTTCAAGAGACCTCAGGACGCGAATTAGTAATATACAACGTACAAGATAATGAAAAGTGACTTGCATTTAAAATCGTTTAATCATCATCGATCTCAAGAACATACCGAGCAGCACAAGAAACAACGATTGAAATTCTGTCATTGGATTTTGGCTTGCTCTCATTCCGTCACCGATCGAACCTGTGACTACTGGTTGTTGTGCGTGATGGAATTCATTATCCATCAGCGCTAGTCTTTGATAATTGAACAATTAAAAAAACTTGCAAGCAAAACCGTGAGTGAAATATGCCAGAGAAAAGTGTGGCGCACCGCTGCAAGCTTCACTACAGGGGTTCAGATATGCGCTCCTAAGAATAGATCCCATTTTAAAACTGAAATTTAGATGTCGACATTTAATGCAAAGAAATCATAAAACCTTATTATATTAATACAGCCCTTCAATATATTGTAAAAAATGTATGAAAAGATTCTATGTGGAGCGTTTAAGTCATTAAAAACATAACCAACACCGTGTATTGTGAGGTTGAGAGAGCAATGGCTCACGTTACGACGCCCCCAGCGATGTGATCTGTCTACGCATGCGCCACATGTGGCTTTTGTACGACGCTCCTCTATGTGAACTAAACTTGATATGTTTTATTCGATGAACAAGATTCAAATATTGTACGTATTGATAGCATGAATGACATGATTGACTTACACACGAAGTCGTATATGGGCAGGTAAGATTTGATGCAATGCGCAAATGAGATAGTGTTAAACTTTATGCTATCATCAGCCGAATGAAGTTGAACGCATAAAAGACTCTGTTTCAGTTTTCCGGATGGCACCTAGTCTTAAGATCGCCCAGTAAGGAGGTTTAAGTCATTCGTATTTATTAATAAGGTAAGACTCATACATATGTTAAACTTGAAAATAGAGTAACTAATTAATCAACTGGTGACGTTCGTTCCTTATTCTTCTCAAAAAAACAATAAAGCAACTATGTTGAATTTAGAGGTGCCATTATGTTTTCGTTCGTAGTCAGAAAACAGTACTGTCTTCTCTTAGGTATACATTTCATAATAAAATAAAATCATTACAGAACAATTATGACACTCATTCAACTTCTATGATTCTCTTGCTTTCGATAAATTAGCCAAAGGAAAACATTTTGAAAAATACAAAAATTATAGTAGGAGTGCTAAAAAATGAACATTCGTGTTTTGAAAACGTGTAGGAACTTATTTGAAGACCTATTTCTAAAGCTGTACGCAGAACATTGCTTAGTTTGACTGCTTCATCACTAATTGTACTATTCCTTGAAAGCCTTAGCGCTGATATTATTCTTGAAAGAATCTGTGAGTGTACGGATTTTCTGCAAGAAGCATTGTACGCTCGCCAAAAAAATACATACTTGGCTCGTAGAACAGTTCTTAGAGATCCCGGAAGCTGTTGCGCTCGAAATAAGAGAGGATGTTTTGGTTTCACGGAAACCTAATGCACCAGCTCCGCCTGACGCATCTGGACGCGCGGAATGTTCTTTACAAACCATGTCGGGCTGCAGTTGTTCGGTTGGCTCTGCCGCAACGTATGACCACGTTTTCTGTTTCCTCGTGAATTCTCTTCAGTTGGTAATGGTTTTCCTCAGATAAAAGGGCAGGTAGACATGCTAAATTTATTTCACTAATGTACATTCTTTATTATAATTCGTCAGTTTTAGAGGATGTTGATGAAGTTCTTAAAGAACGCCAGATGAATTTAAGATAAAAAATATTATAAACGATTTTCTGTTAATATTGTGGCGTCTATAATACCAGACTTTTGCATTCAATTCTCAATCTTTAAGCAACTTTTTAAATTGTTTCCATTACATGAGTCTTGAAATCGACGCAATATCGATCAATTTCAGAACATCGCTAAGATTCACAGAAGAAAAACGGTTTCACTTGACACTACATTCAAACCGTCAACTCTGAAGATATTGTAGTATTAAAAACTCTTTTCAGCATGATGGCTCGATAATACAACGCTGCTAATAGGTAATGTTTTGGTCACGATAGTGGATGTTCTGCAGATTATTACAATTTGTGTGGTTTAATGATGGCAATTCAGTAGATTATGATAAGTACCTCAATTTCTTACATCATGTCAAGCTGTTTTGTCCGATGCTAATGAACAAGGTTCCTACTATCATCATTTTGGGGTTCCTGTTCACTGGTCTAACGACTGTTTCTCATTTTCATTAGTTAATTTCTTCAACCGCGGGATCAGCACCCGTACGAACAAGCCTTGGACCACTCAAGTCTCGACCTCAGCCACTTCTACTACTGGTTTTGGTGAGAGATGGAATCTATTGTCCTCAGTGCAGGTCATCGACAATCCGATATTTGATTAAATTTTTAACCAAAACTGCAGGAGAAAGACCAAAGAAAAGTTCGACGTTCAATGGATTCAGATATACGGATCCCATTGTGGAGCTGAAATTTGTCTTGACAATAATACCAGTAAATCATAAAAGTTCCTTTTTTCGGCACATTACTTCAATCTACAGTTTAAAATATTGCGTGATCATTGTATGATGTTGATAAACAGCGTCGAAATTGGTAAAATCCTTTCCAACATCTTGTACATCTACATTGCCAGTCTTTTTGATATTCTTATTTAATTTTTCTCATCTGCATTTTCTGAATTTTGAAAATTTCCGTGTTTCACCGACGTTTGCTGTTTTTAAACTCCTTTTGTACAGTTGATGAATTAAAATATTTTTTTACGACTGCTAGTTACAAATTTTTGAACCTAAAATGGAAAAATATACGTCCCTACAGAAGTAAAACAAAAAGTTGATTGATTGCCATCTCATGTAATTAAATAATAGGCGTGGAGAACGACTAAGAATGTTGCCAAGTAAGTCATCGCTTTTTCGAATATTCCTGACCACGCGTTAATCAGAGCTGGATTGCAGTTTTCGTTTTAATTTTTTACACGATTTCACATTGTGTTTCAGCTATTTGTTTTATTTCACTTGAAATCATTCTTTTTCACGACATCATAAATAAATTGACATGAAAAACGTCGAAATTAAGCTGTACATGGCTCTAGGGCCATAGGGTTAAATAATAGGTTTTGAGTTAGGAGGACAGTAGAGTTCAAATTTGGAAACAATTAAACTAGAAATTATGACAGAATTTTATGACAGAGGAGGGATGAAACTATGTAGAATAACATGAACGATAACTGTGGGTCATACAGTACATGAATTAAGAAACAGCTTGTTGAATGTTTGAATGTTCCACCTTGAATGTGTTCGACTTTAGTATGTTTAAGGTTACTGCGTAACGCTGGGATGAATACTCTCGCAACGGAATGCGTTTAGAGTCAGCTAATGGTAAAGAACCATTTTCTCAGCGCGTTCCCTGGTTCCGGTCCCATTCCTGTGCCCGCCGTTTCCATGTAAACATTAGTGTCTGTACTATAACCAAAACTGTGTTCACTGAAATAAACCTGGTTAGCGTAATCACGCTCCTGTGGTTTTTCTAACCTCCTAACAAAGGTTATGGGCCCAGAACACGCTCCAAGGATAAATCTTCAGTGAACACAGTAAGTCTCGAAGCAAACTGTGGTGACTACAAGGAAGCGTAGAAGTTTGTTGACTTAACACAGTGCAGCAAGTGTGAAGAACATGGCAGACTCTAACAGTGGTAAAAGTTGCATGAAACCACTCAATGAGAGAAATTATCTAACATGGGAGATACATACGTATGAGGATGTGTCTTGTGAAGGATAAACTGTGGGATATAGTTCAAGGCACTGAAACTATATCCTCAACGGCAGATGAGGCAGCTCGGAGGAAGTTTGAATCACGCCGAGATTTAGCCTTGGGAACAATTGTCCTGGGAGGGGATCAAAGTCAACTCTACTTGCTGGGGGATCCGACTGACCCTGTTGAAGTTTGGAGGAAACTTCAGAATACATTCCAGAAGAAATCTTGGGCAAACAAATTCCGACTGAAGAAAAAGCTGTTCAACATGAAGTTGGAAAATGGTCAAAATCTGCAAGATCATCTAAAAGTGTTTGTTGAACTCTTTGAGGAGTTGGCCATCATCATTGGTGATCATCCTACTATTATCACTACCAGATAGGTTTTCTACTCAGGTAACTGCTCTTGAAGCCCATGAAAAGATAGCAGCGTGGGAAGTTGTAACTGAGCGTCTCCTAAATGAAGAAAGAAGACAGCGAGGCGGCCCTGGTACTTCAGCCTCCAGTGAAAAATTGCTAGTGAGTTTCAAAAGGAACAAAAAGCTCATTAAATGTTTTGAGTGTGGTAAAGAGAGCCACATTAAGAGACAGTGTAGAGTCTATGAAGAAAGACTGAGAAAAGGAAATAGAACATTCCAAGCAAACAGAGCAGTAGATGCACGAAGCTCATCTACAGGTGAAACTACTATGTTTACTAGTGCTTTTGCTATAGGTAATGTTGACTGTGATTCTTGGATAGTTGACTCAGGTGCTACTCAGCACATGTGCAACAAGCAAAGTGAATTTTCATCTTACTCTGATCTATCTTCTCCTGTGAGAATTGAAATTGGTGATGGTAGAGCTTTGAAGGGTGTTGGAGTTCGAGAAGTGCGCCTTAAAATAACACTGCCTAATATGCAGGTAAAGAATTGTGTTGTCAAAAATGTGTTGTTTGTGCCAGAGCTAGCTTGCAATTTGATATCTGTTGCCCAGAATGCAAAATGTGGTAAGGAAACCCATTTCAATAAAAGCACATGTGAGATTCTAGATGAAAATAAAGAGTTGATAGTTGCTGGTCGTAAGGTAGGAAGACTTTATAGACTAGATTGTTCCTATCATGTAACCGCAAAATGCTCGAGTGTCTCCTCGGATGACCTATTGTGGCACAAGAGATTTTGTCATCTAGGATTTGATAATCTTAAGAAACTGAAGTCTCTTAATCTTGTTAGAGGTTTTGATTGTTCTCTAGGAAATGAGAATGTTTTTTGTGAAAACTATTGTGATGCCAAGAGCCATAGACTTCCTTTTTCTAGAGTAGATCAAAGAAAAGTACGTGAGCCCTTAGAGCTAATCCATAGTGATGTTTGTGGGAAAATTAATACGAGTTCTTTGGGAGGTGGTAATTATTTTGTAATATTCATTGATGATTATTCTAGGTACACTTGGGTGTACATTATCAAAAACAAGAGTAATGTCTTTGGTTTGTTCACCGAGTACAAAGCTTTTGTTGAAAATCACTATGATCACAAAATCAAAATCCTGCGCACAGACAATGGTGGAGAGTATGTGTCCACTGATTTTGAAAGATTTTTGAAGGTTAATGGAATTGTTCATCAAAAGTCTGTACCTAAAACCCCTGAACAAAATGGAGTTGCTGAAAGAATGAACAGAACAATCCTTGAAGCAGTGAGAGCTATGTTATCTGACTCAAAGTTGCCCAAAACATTCTGGGCTGAAGCTGTCTCAAACAAACAATCTTTATTTCCAATCGAGTACACAGTACATAGACATTAGTACATTGGTTTTTCAAATTCTTAAGGTTAACATTCTAAGAGTAAGGATGATGGTGAGCTCCATGCGACGATCCCGGGAGGTTGATGGGCGTCTTCATGGGCGGGGAGTTGAGTGCTTAGCGGGTTGAGTGCACGGCGCGGCGTACGAGAAATAACTCGTGTCCTTGGCCGGGTTCGAACCCGCGGTCTTTCTACATGAGGCAGAGACCCGATACAGAACACGGGCCGCAGACCACTCGACCACGGTGGCTGCTGTGTGTGTTAAATGCGTAACGCTGTGATGAATACTCTCGTAACGGAATGCGTTTACAGCTAGTGGTATAGAACCATTTTCTCAGCGCGTTCTCTGGTTCCGGTCCCATTCTTGTGCCCGCCGTTGCCATGTAAACATTGGTGTCTGTATTATAACCAAAACTGTGTTCACTGAAATAAACCTGGTTAGCGGTATCACGCTCCTGTGATTTTTCTAACCTTCTAACACAGCTGGGGTACACGGGCGAGTTCACGGAGCTCGTACCGGTACGGAGACACAAGATGTTCGTGTACGGATATTATTCAATTATCTTATTGGATGTAATGATCGTCATATAAATATTTTTTGAGGACGGGCCCAAGACTAAACCATGCATGAATTGAACATGAATCCCTTCTTACACTAAATTTCATATAACGATACCTCAAAACTTTTATTCAAACCGTAATTTTTTCTAAAATGCTATTCTCCCTCATACCACCCTTCAGTAACGTGACTGACGTATGAATAACAAGTTGACATGTATATTTTCACAAGCATGTATAAACATATATTTCAGGGAGCATTAGTTTTAATAACGTATATGACAAGTGAGTCGTTTTGAAATGAATCCTCTTTCACATGTTCACATTTTAATTTGATCGCTGAGATTTTGTCAACATTACGCTTTGGCGCAATGACTACTGGAGCTTGAAACATGTTGTAAGGGTCAAACTTACAGCCTTAACGTTCTTTCAGGGAATGGGCTCAGGCTCTTGCTTACTGATATTTAAGGAGGTAATGAATAATAAAATGAAACGATTTAATATTAGTAATCTAACAATTTAGGAAAGCCTACAATTAATAATGAATAAAATTTATTACATGAATAATCTTAACGTAAACTTACTTACTTGTTTATGACTATAGACCAATCAGGATGGAACAAAATAAATGGAGCTATATTCTGCCCTCCACTATTACACAGGACTAAAATTTTAACTAACTAACTATCTATCTTTCGATGTCTCTATGCATCTATGCGGAATCTATGCATCTGTGTACTTATTCATACATCTATGTGTCTAAGCTGAACTGATACGAGTATAAGGCGCAACCGAAAAGATCAGGCCTGACGACGACAAAAATACACTTACTTTATTTATGAATAATTTTTTTAATAAAAATTCAGTTAACAATATTTCCAAGGTTTGCTATTATGCAGGACTTCTTAGTAGTCTCTCAGCGATTACGAGGCAAATAAACAGCGCAATGAAAGTTCAAAACGAGGGTCGACTGACCAAAGGAACGAAGAAAAACAACTCGCTTGACAGGAAGACGGATCCATTTACTGACAGGCAATTCAGTACATGTTTCTTGCAGAATCTCTTTACGCCTCAGCCTTATTTAGGTATCTATGAGCAACATAATAACTCCTGAATCATGCTTGTACACTTTATTGAACGCTATTCGTTCATCGCATTTTCAGAACTATTCTGCAAAGTATCCCATTTTAAGTAAGATTTTTGTTCTGTCTAAAAATGGAAGTAACTCAAGTGTCAATCAATACAAGACCAGGATGTGAGGTTCCATCCAACAAATAAAATATGTGACAAGGCTCCTTCCAAAGAGAAGTGCGATGCTGTACTATAAACGGGAGCTTGGACTTGAACCATCCTATCTCACCTGCCTTATTTCTGAAGTGATTCTATCAAACGATGACCTGATTGTAGAGGTGAGTCGCACCTCCATAGTAATTCTCATTTTTACCTAAAATATATCGTAATATACAGAGATATAAAACTTCAGTACTATAGTTGAATAATTATTTAAAAAATCATGTTTGATAAAGTATATGAACGTTACACAGCCTTCGATGCCTAATTTTCGTAATAATAATTTTTTAGTCACGAGGAAAATATTTTACCGCTCGTAATACAGGCCAAACGTTAGATCACTGTTGTTTTTATTTTTTGAAAATTGAATTAAAATGCCAAACCCCCATCTTTCTCATACAATAATTTCGAGCTGAAAAATATATTTTATGTGAGAAAGGATACTTGTTTTAAAGTAAAAAGTATTGTACATTTGACTGAAGTTCCTAGAACTTACAATAATTATAAACTAACTAGTCCAGTTAATAAGTAAGCTAAACTCAAACATAGAATATGATGACACAATTGTGATCCGCCCTGAAATTTCACAAGTTTGTTCAGATTCGAAACTCTACAATTTGGCTAGAATGATTACGAATAACAGAGAAACTCATTCCAAGAACCACCATGCCTTATGTTTTTGACTGTTTATTTGTCATTTAGAAAAACGTCATTTCATCCTGATCATGTTTGTGCTTACTATACATTTTTAACACTTTCACCCTCCATAACATCACTCCATTTCGCCGCGAGTAACATCACTTGCCAAATACAGGGAGCTGATCAGCTTAGAGGGTCAGGAACATAGTACGAGGGCGGACGTCAGCTCTCACCGTGGCCGTCAGTGACAAGCTTTCTGTATTCGCTCTATGGGAGTAATTCGAACTTTATTAGAGTTCTGTGCAGTTTGGTAGGCTGCTAAACGCTGTAAAACCTTCACCTAGTTGACAGTTGTACTATGATACTGTATGTATACTTTCATCTTTCCTCATGTATTGCACATAATAACTATTTGACATTTATAAAAGCACAGAAGAAATCTCTGAAGGATCATTTAATCCTGTTATCAACATGTGTGAATGCTAACTTCCTAAAAAATTAACACTTAGATTTTTTGCAAATTATTTTCATATCCCGTTCATCGTGTCTATTTCAGTACATTCATTGCATAATACACATAAATGACAGAACTCTAACTTTAAATTTTGATATACTTTATACTAGTTATTTTATCACCGTTTAGAAAAATACGAATTAACTTTAAGAAATCAACAGAATTAACATTTCTCATCATAACTCTTTACTCAAACGCTACATATTTCTGGTAAGATTCATTAGCTGACCATTTATGTTGCATTGATATCAACACTTGGTTTTTCCAATTTGTTCTTGTGAATTTCATATATGAAGTGGGTCCTGTCCTAAATTCTCTATTTTTTTACATTGTGAGATAGAGAAATTTCATTGTCCATCTGGAAAAATACGAGATTAAACTCTGCTAAAATTAACTGTCCACTAAACAAGAAAGTGCACGGCTATTTCGAATTCTCAAGAACACAATTTTAAAAGTTTTCGTCAAAACATAGAAGTATTCGTTACTATGAGGAAGAAATGCTCAATTACAGTCTATTCAAGCATGAATTGGTGCTTGAAGTTCATGCGTTTGCGGCCTCAGGGCAATCTCGCTTAATGCTCCAGCATTAGTCTGGACATGTTTGTCTCATATCCCTTGGTAACGTTCTCCCATGGTCTTGAGCTTCTGATGAGACCGCTCTCCTGGTCATCACCTTCTGTTCCTAGCATGTCAGGGAACCTACGGATATGTCTGTGCAGGAAAGGCAATTTGACGTAAATGTTACATTCAAAGTCCTCGGTGCAGACAGCAAATTAGCCACGAGAATATCATAGTTGTCAGCCTTTACATCAAGAAGAAAGTTTTTTAACACTGCAGCAAATAAAAGATATGCAGTCTTTCCTTCGTCGCTAATTTTTCTGGCAAGTTTTGGATACGTGTAAGTGCCCGAATCTGCGATCCATCACACATGCCTTGGTCATCTCACAGAACAAAGCAGAGACAGCGGAGACTAGGCGTTGGAAGCATTCATAGTCAGTATTTAATGACGTGGCCAATTACTTCATCAAGCTCACTTTGATATCGCAAAAATGCAAAACCATCTTTTCTAGACTGATAATTTACATCGTTGGCAATATTTGGCCTACCTGTTTCCTGAGTTTCACCTATTGATCACCCACCATGGTTCTGGCGCTTCTCTCGTGTTCAGCTGTCCCAAATGCAGAGATAACAGAACTGCTCAACATATCCTCTTTCTTGACCTAAAAGGAAATTAACCCTTTTGAGGTGCATGTAAATTCTCAAGTCGTACGTGTGGTATTTTAGGAAGTCAATCACAGTTTTAATATTATCCTACACCAGTAAATACATAGAATAACCAACTGAAGCAGCAGAATGCTGCTGCACTCCAACTGCACTCCTATTAGAGTGCAGAACTAACTGAAAGCTGCGCTTAGAACTGTTTAGAAATAATCGAGTCAGTTGGGTTGTACAGTGGACTCCCTAATTCCGGAAAAAGACCTGAGATATTTTGATAATAAACGCATTCTCCAGTGAAAAAAATAACACAAATATCTGCTCAAGCTCTTGGACGCTTGAAACTTTTGTTGTAAGGCTCAGTAAACTCCTTTGATATCTGGTAGCGAATCCTTCAACTGTATTTTTGGAGATACCCAAATCCAGCAGAATGTACTTTAGCTCATGCTAGCTAAACTGTTGAGAAATGTACGACTCTAAGATCTCACATAGATGATCGCAGTACTCTGAACGTATTTATTGACATTTTCCATCAGTTTCTTGATCTTGGTCACTACCCTCATCTTAATACGGATAAAATCGTTTATAGTGTAAAATTTGTAGCACATTAGAGTATAGAGTAGGTTGAATTGCAAAGGTCATACTAAGGTTTTTTTGAGTACATTTTTCCTGTGTTGTTCAGATAAAAATTGTACATAGTGGCGTTGTTCTTCGGTCCTCGCAAGATTATGAGAATTCTGAAAGGGAAACCCTGATGTTTCTTTTATGCAAAGTCATGCAGCATTTTATTTTATTCATAATATACAATACATGGAACTCAATTCTGGTCTTGGGGGGCCAAGGGTAAATCCGAAACATGCTTTATAAGTGCGTTTCACAAACCATGTTATGTTTCGCCTTTGACAAATAAGCGTAAAGTTTGTGCACACATGCTGCCTCTTTTAGCCATGATCAAATCGGAAAGAGAAATAGTACAGCGTTAATATCTCTGGTGAAAAGATAGACGCCTAAATGATTAATGTTACTGTTCAAAAAACTAGCTCTATTGAAAACTAGAGCATATAAAACATAACAGTATAGTAAAAATCAGTAAGAAATCTCAGAACACTACGATTTCTAAAGAAAATTATTTTTTGTATTGTGTATAGACTGTGAGCACATGAACATGCACATGGTTTAGTCGAGCACACACCCTCCGCTGATAAAGTGACGCTTCATACATATCTACCCATCAGGTGAGAACAAGTAATCACATGAACTTCAAAAAATTTAATTCGTAGTTTAGATATTTCAATTACAAGATACGGACTAAGTCCTTGAACTTATTTTCACCATAAAATGATACAAATGTTAAAACATTTCTTAAGAGACAAACGTTTGTAATAGTTAATTCATATCATATCTTTCAAATTCTCAAAACAATCGACTACTATTTATCATAATTGCCAAAAAATGAGTGATAAACGTGCAGCTATTATTGACCTCCATCGCCTCGACAAAATAAAATCATAGATTGTCAAGTTGCTGAAGGCACCAAAATCAACCGTCTATCATACTCTGGCTAGATTCAAAGAACTGGGAACCACTGAAGATAGCCCTCGAAGTGGTTGCCCTCGGACTTCTCGCACCCAAAAGAATATCAAAGCTGTCAGAACAAAGGTCAGGCGAAACCCAAAGAGGTCAATGCGAAAAATGACAAGAGAAATGCATGTGAATGAGAAAACCATGAGAAATCTTGTGAAAAGGATTTAAATTTGTCACCACTCAAAATGTAAATGTGCCAGCAATTGACAGCCCTCTAAAATTTCTGTTTAGCCACCGTGGTCGAGTGGTCTTAGCTACCGTGGTCGAGTGGTCTTAGCCACCGTGGTCGAGTGGTCTACGGCTTGTGTTGTGTATCAGGTCTCTGCTTCGTGCGCAAAGACTGAGGGTTCGAACCCGGCCTTGAACACGAGATGTTTCTCGTTGCTTCATCGTACCATGAGCTCGCACATATCGGTAAGGCTTACAGGGTAAGCAGTCATGGCCCATGGACACGCCCATCAAACCTCCCGGGATCAAGGAGCTTCATCATCACCCCTACTGTAAGAATGTTAACCTTAAGAATTTGAAAAACCAATGTACTAAATGTCTATGTACTGTGTACTCGATTGAAAATAAAGATTGATTTAAAAGAAAAAAGAAAAACTGTTGGCAAGGTCAAAAGTTCTTCTGAACAGCCTCAAGCAGGGCACGTCCATGGATGACATCGTATTTTTAAATGATAAAATCTTCACTATTGAAACGAAGTTCAACCAGCAGAATGACAGAGTCTTGGAAAAATCTTTTATAGAAATTCCAGATACCATTAGAAATTCCAGATACCTTAGTATGAAATTTCAGACAACAAAAACTTGCTTCCGTCATGGTGTGGGCTGTCATTTTCAAAAAATGGAAATCTTCCCTTATTTTGTGGGAAGAGCAAAAGTGAACACAAATTCGTCTATCGAACAAATATTGACTCCAGCACTCAAGAAAGCCAAAGAGCTTTTTAAAAACAAAACACCCTCACACACATCCACCATAACACAAAAGTGGTGTGAAGATCATTTCCCAAGTTTTTGGGTAAGGAAATGTGGCCGCCATCATCACCTGATTTCAACCCAATGGAATTTTGTGTTTGGTCAATTTTGGAGTCTGCCTGTGCTACATCTCGTAAAACAATGATTATTGAAACATTGAAAGCCTTGCTAAAAGAGACATGGGAGAAAATTCTTCAAGAAGTCCTGTGTAATGCAGCAGAAAGTTTTTGAGGCTCGCTTGAATGTGTAATTCGTGCTTGAGGGCATATATTGAATAACATTTTGCCAGAATGTGCGTCAAGACTATAAATAAATAGTTTTCACTTTATTTCTATCATTTTATTCCAGTAACTACAGATTTTTGTTATTTCGCAACTCTAAGGACTTTATTTGTACCATGTACATTTCAACATGTAGTTACTCGCCTTTTAGATATTTCAATTTGATTTTCAGATATTGCACTTTAAAATTCATCTAGGTTAGTTTGAACTTCGAATGTTTTGACTTTAGCTCTAGATATTCTGAATTTAACTTCCAATATTTTGATTTGAACTAGTGGTAGTTTTATTGGAAGCTAAAATGATGGAATGTTAATGAAATGATGAAATTTTAGTATCTGAAATTTAAATGAAATGATGAAATTTCAATGATGACATGTCAATTATGATAAGTGTATAACTTATGAACACTTTTGCAAATACTTTATTTCTGTTTAAAGGAGAAATGCTGGATGTTTCATATGTGCTACTAAATTTTGTTTTCAACAAAGGAAAAACATTTATAACTGACTGAAACATTTATGTAATTCCTATTCTGATTTCACTTTGTGTTGTTTGAGATAGAGTGTGGAGAATAATTCACCTCAGGCACTCGAACGATGAAGTGTGGAGTGTAGATCTTGGTGTGTATATATAGGTGATATTATGCAGTGAGGAGCTTGGTGTTTCGATGTAGGTTTTACAAGTGTGAGGACGATTGATGTTACCTAACAACCATCGGACCTTTGGTGCAGGATGAGTACATGAAAATATATACTATAAGTGAAAGAGTAGTGCAAGAATTCAGCAGATTCCCAGTGATTGTGATGGGAGACATGAATGGCCATGTTGGTATACTTGGTGAGTGGGTAAATGAAAATGGACTGAAATTGATTTATTAATTTATTTCATTGAAGAGTAAGGATTGGAAAGCAGCAATTGACTGTGTGTTAGTAAATTATAAAGCACAAAGGCGTGTAGGGAAAATATATATATAGCTGAAAATCATTTTGATATTGATGCTGATCACCGAATGCTTGTTCTCTAGCACAAATAGGGTAAAAAAGAAGTTAGGCAAAAGTTGAACAGTGTGAAAGAAAAGTGCCGTTTGAAAGCAGTAAACCAGGAAAAGAATATGAATGACCTGAACAAAGAGATAGCAAAAATGTTGTATGATACTGCAGAGCATATGATTGGAAAAGGGAAGTACAGAAAAAGTTACTGAAAAAGTGAAGTGGTTTACGAGAAAAATAAAAAATGGACTAATGAGAAAGAAGATTTTGAATAAGGAACATTGTAAAATGTAGAAACTGTATGAAAGACATAGGGTTGCAAAAGTTGAATAGCAGAGTCCATGAGATAAGTACAAAGCTGATCAAAAAATGTAAAGAGAATTATATATGACGCAAAAGTGAACGATGAGACAAAAAATTGAAAATCATAGAAAAAATGGTCCAGGTGAAATTAAAGGCTGGTATAATTTCATACAAGGCAATAACAGAGGTAATGAAGTGCAAATCCATGAATTAATAGTTTATTGGTGCAAAGTGAGTGATAGGGGACAAATGGTGAGAGCAATTTGGACTTTTGGGAAGACAGAAGTTTAATGAACGAGCAGTTGATAGATCAAGAACCAGTATATCTTCAGATTGGGGAATATGAGTTATAAATAGTAGATGATACAATGTATGAAGGAAGTGAAAAATTTCTAAAAAAAGTAAAAATGGGAAAGCTTGTAGTTTTGATGAAATTTCATGTAAGTTTTATAAGCATGGTGGTGGGAGTATATTTGAGATGATGAAATGTTTGTTTGATGAGATATGGACAAGTGAAAAATACTAGATGAGTGGAATAAATGTAATGTAGTGTTATTGCACAAGAGGGGACCAGAGAGCATTAAAGAACTATAAAACTATAGTTTCATAGAAGTGCTCTTGCTGATAAGAAAAAATCTATGGGAAAGTTCAACAGGTTTGGTCTGTGTTATCTTTCTTTGAAACTTCAGTTGACTCAATGTCAATTGGTATATTATAAGTTGACAAACTTAGGACAAAGTGCACAATCTCAATCCCTGACGTGTCCTTCAACACATTTGTTACGATGCGACCCACCGGTGGGTCACTCAGGTTAGGTTCTGTAATTTTTTCAAAGCTTTCTAGTGACTGTATGTACAAAGTAAAGATGTGTACCAGCTAGGCAATCGCAACAAACGTGTTAAAATGATGCGCCTTCCTTTCAATTTAAAGTATGTTGTTCTATCTCTTCACAGAGTCAACTCCACCTAAATTTCAGGAAGGAACAACCAAGTTTATTTCTTATTTTCTTGTGTCTAATTTAGAATGCCAACCTTCAAGAATTAAGTTACAGCCCAGTTCACCAATAATACTCGTGCAGTAGTGCCAAATCACTGGGTACAAACATAAAATGGATCATTGCATTGCAAGTGACCCCCTGTTGATGGTGTATGTAGATGTCCTAAGGGAAAATAACACACGAGCGGAAGAGATTTGGACCACATCACACGCAAAGTAAATTCTTGCACAGCCAAGTATGTATTCTCTTACTTTTCTTTTAACTATGTATCATTTAAATTTTCTAATTTTATTTGTATTACACAAGTATACAAATTAATAATAACTTGTCAAAAGTTTATGCAATCAAAAATTGAAGCTGTAATAACTAAAATCGCTTTATTTCATAATTAGTAGTTGGTCAATAAACTTTCTTGATATAGCTGCAGGTCTGAGGCACAGTCCGGAGTGGGAATGTTATTTTATCAGACTTTTCACTTATCTCTTTTTTCTTTGGTAGGGATAACCCTTGCTTCATCGGTGCACTGTATCTTATATCTCTCGACCAATGCAAAGGAAAGCGAACAGTTCAAATGGCTGGTGGTATAGCAAAGACATGAGGCACGTCGAACTGCTCTAAGTGGTTTCTTTTTTATGTACTTATCGCTTTTTTCCCCTTTAACCGGTTGAATAGTAAATGAATTGTTCTGTAGGTTTGAACATTTTGAGTAATAAAATTGCATAAACTTGTAAAACTGCATGATATAATTTTTCATGCTTGTATTCAAGTACATTCAGAAATACTGAACTGAAGCTGCACACTCCTAAAGGTTATGAAACTGACACGTTAGAACCAAACACTTCATACTTGAATTGGGAATAATCGATAATACGTGGATTGGAACAAGCTTGCCAACAGACTAAAATCTTTTTCAAGGAGCATCCCACCCGCCTGTTCATATCAGGTTCGTGCATACTCGTTTACTGATTTTGCTACATTTTCTTATATATATATATTTCTCTTTCCCTCTATCTCTCGTTATCCGTCCATCTCTCTATCTATCTATCTATCTCTCTCTCCGTCTTTCTCTATTTCTCTTTCTACCTTTCTTTCGATTTCTCTATCTTTCTCTCTCTCTTTCTGTATGTGAGTATCAGTCCCATTTTTTCCAAGCTATCACTGAAAAAAAATTATTGAACTGAAATCAAAACGGGTATCCATGTATTATAAGCATTGTATTGTGGATGCCAAAATCACAGGCTTACTATAAAATACACCTTGTTTTGCCGCTATTAGCCATCTTCTTCTACACTGTCATGTTATCGGTAGATACATTACAAAATGGAATTTCTGCATATGTATCTAAAAATTATTCATTTAAAACACACTAATTTGTTTAAAACACAATAATTTCACAATTAAATCTTCACTGTATTCGTCTCTATGATTGTTTCAAATTAGTCAAATCTATACCTTGGAATTTCCCTGTGATCTATCTAGTAAATGATAATTAACTCTTTACCGCACAGCTTGTCTTCAGGATACCGTTAACAAGTGTCGTATTCAGAGCGAGGTTAGTTGACGCGGCGTCCTCTGAATACGCGGCTGTACCCAAAGGTATCAACTATTGCGTTCACACCAAGCAACGCTAGTCTCGTTTGTTCTGCACATCGTTAGTAGATAAGTGGTTAACGTATTTTTTTCAGGTGCAAATTTAATATTACCAATGAATTCCAATTTCTCAGATGCTTTAGCTGTAGTTGGCTATGATAAGGACAAGACGCAAAAAGCGTCAGTGATTCAAGAGGTCCTGCGTCATTGCAACGATTAGGCTGGTTCCCAGAAACGATGGGTTGAATCGAAAAATTCGTCATCGTCTTCGCTCATCGTGAAGTCTACATTTCATCAAGGTTCACTTGGTTTTCTTTCGTTTCATCTGTTGGTCTCTCCATGGCTGCCTGTCATATAAATATAGTTTGAATGAGTTATTCATTTCAAAACTCATTCATACTGTGAGCTCTTATTTCTTCAATAATTGCGACCAATGAGTTATTTATGTCTAAGTTTAACTAGTCTCCAGTAACGGAAATATGCAAATTCGATTTGCAATAAATTAAATTGTCGTCCAGTAATCATTTGCTGGAAGAGCTCCTTTTTGATGGCTAATTTTGAATAAGTTTTATAAAAAATATGAAAAGTATTATTATTTGAATAAGATTCATAAAGTTTTCGTAGTCATTAATCTTAATACCCAATGCGATAAAATTCGTGGTGAGCTAAATTTGATTTTTGTAAGAATGCATTTCCATACTCAAAAATGATATATATATATATATATATATATATATATATATATATATATATATATATATATATATA